>SJYC01076643.1:0-13140 GCA_006408675.1 Madoqua kirkii
GGAGCGGGCTCCTGCCCCTGGGAGGCCGAGGCCAGGGCTCTTCCCTCTGTCTGCCTGGTGCCCCTCTGCCGGGAAAGACACACGGACAGGCACAGCATGTCTGGCCTGCAGGTGGGCCTGGGCGATGCTGTCTGCCACCCGCCAGCGTCCTCCTCACAGCAGCTCCCCCCGAGCAGGAGGCAGGGAAGGCCCCCAGCCGCCCGTGGGCATGCCTGCTGCCCTCTCCAGCCCTCCGTCCCCCCCGTGGCCCCCCTGCAGGTGCCGAGGCGCCCGGAAGAGTGACCTCGTCTGCTGGCTTGTAGATGGCCGGAGAAACTTGAGTCCCTCCGCCTCCCAGCGGTCCCACAGCCCCATCGGTCAGCCTGGACCCCTTCATACCTGCGGCCCCCTGTGAGTGGCTGGAGGGGTGATGGGGGGCTCAGGGGTCTTCCCAGGCCACTCCTTTGAGGAAGAGGCCCATCTAGAAAGTTCCTCCATGTCAAGACATGCACTTCAGCAAGTGCTACCCCTCCCCAGAGTGCACGAGAGGCTGAGGTGGACGTTTGAAGGGCAGCTTTAGGCAAAGCAATGTTCCCAGGACTCCAAGGCCCTGGTGTCGGACGGGAAATGGTACGCAGCTTTGCCATCTGCTGCCTGACGCCTGGTCTACTCCGCAGGCCATCAAAGAGCTTGGGAGATGGGGCGCCCCATCCCAGGAAGCCCCGTTTCCCCCAGGCATGGAAAGGCCAAAGTGCACTCATCTGTGCCCAGAAATCAGGAAACTCGAGGCGCCGCTAATGAGGATGGGGGTTTCTGCTTTGTCCTATCCAGGCTGCTGAGGAGCTTCAGACTTCCTGAGCCGCTGTGTTTAGCAAGATCCTCTCTGAATCTGAGGGCGTGTGTGGCTATGTGTGCAGATGTGGACCAGGTGTGTGTGTGTGAGAGAGCACGTGTGTGAAGGTGTGTGTGCGCATGTACGATGCGGGGTGTGCATGTGTGTGGGCACGCGTGGAAGGCTGGAGCACAGCGACTCTGTCCGTCTTGCCTTCTCCACCCACAGGGTTTAAAGACATTACGTAAGCACACGGCTGTGTCGACATGCAGCCTTGGGCAGGGTGTGCACTCTGACACCTGTGATCAGACTTTTCCTGGGCCAGGAAACCACCTCGGTCCTGCAGCCTGCCAGGGGCCTCTTCCCGGACAGGTTTGGTGGCAAGAGACGTCAACTCAACAGACACCCAAGTGCTGGAAAACACCCTAACCCGTGGGTTCCCCAGGCACTCTCGCTGGAACCCACAAATGCTTCCCCCCGTCTGTTTCTCCCGATGGGCAGGGTGCCGTGAGGGCCCAGGGTCCGAGGGATGAGAACTCGCAGCTGCGCCCGCCTCCCTCGCTGCCACCAGCCCTGCCGGGGCCGTGTCAGAACAGCCCCGGAGCTGGCACATCTTCTTCGGAAGCACATGTGGAGCAGAGGTGCCCGCCGGGCCTGGCTGCGCGCGACGCCCGGGAAGCAGGCCCGTTTCCCACAGAGAAGACGACAGCAATCCTACTGACAGGGAGGAGGAGGGCCGTTTGGGTCTTAACAACCTGGCAACAATAGTTATTTTTTTTAAGATGAGGGGTCCTGAGCAGTAACTGACAGTGCTGTTTTTGGAACCTACGGGCTATTTTTACTGTCCCCAAAAGGAGATGGAGATTCTCTCTCAACAAATGCCACGTCTCGGTTTCCACGGGCCTCTGTGGATGGTTGGCTTTCAATTCACTCTTCTGCACTCCCCAAGACCTCACCCACGGGGAGGAGGAGCCTCCCCGGCCACAGTCAGGGAATACAGAGGATCAGGTTGGTGCCCCCGGCTCCTGCACTCCTCAGCACGCCACGGCTGACTTCTCCATCAGCGCAGTGGGAACCCCAGCAAGCGCCTGCTGGGAGGTCGCAGCAGGAGCTCACCGAGACAGACGGAGCCTCCTTAGTGGCGCAGGCTCCCGGGAGCTGGGTGGAGAGCCCGCCTGCTGATATGGACTGCAGGCCACTGTCACAGAAGATGGACTTCTAAAGTTAATTAGTAAAATCCTCTGAGGTCAGCTTTTTTCTTCCACCTGTAAACTCATCTTGAGTCTTTCCATGGTTCACGCAGCTCAGCTCACCAGCCCCCAGAGATGTCAACCGCCAACCAATATGGCAGCCTGGAGAAGCCCCCGCTGGGCATTACTCACTGCTTCCAAGTGTGGGGACCGTCACGGGTAAAAGGACCTCTCTGCGACAGAAGAGGCCCTGGAGAGGGGAGGGGTCTGTGCAGGACATAAGCCGTCAAATGACACGCGCCCCTTGAGCTGCTTGCCTCCTCCCTCTCTGCCACCCAAAACTAGGGGGCCCACGCTCACTGGTGGACGCCCCAAACCTGGGGTGGGGGCAGCGTGTGCACGCGGAGCTGAAGCCTCAGGATGTGGAGCAGAGGTGCCCAGCCGGGCCTGGCTGCGCGCGACGCCCGGGAAGCAGGCCCGTTTCCCACAGAGAAGACGACAGCAATCCTACTGACAGGGAGGAGGAGGGCCGTTTGGGTCTTAACAACCTGGCAACAATAGTTATTTTTTTTAAGATGAGGGGTCCTGAGCAGTAACTGACAGTGCTGTTTTTGGAACCTACGGGCTATTTTTACTGTCCCCAAAAGGAGATGGAGATTCTCTCTCAACAAATGCCACGTCTCAGTTTCCACGGGCCTCTATGGATGGTTGGCTTTCAATTCACTTTTCTGCACTCCCCAAGACCTCACCCACGGGGAGGAGGAGCCTCCCCGGCCACAGTCAGGGAATACAGAGGATCAGGTTGGTGCCCCCGGCTCCTGCACTCCTCAGCACGCCACGGCTGACTTCTCCATCAGCGCAGTGGGAACCCCAGCAAGCGCCTGCTGGGAGGTCGCAGCAGGAGCTCACCGAGACAGACGGAGCCTCCTTAGTGGCGCAGGCTCCCGGGAGCTGGGTGGAGAGCCCGCCTGCTGATATGGACTGCAGGCCACTGTCACAGAAGATGGACTTCTAAAGTTAATTAGTAAAATCCTCTGAGGTCAGCTTTTTTCTTCCACCTGTAAACTCATCTTGAGTCTTTCCATGGTTCACGCAGCTCAGCTCACCAGCCCCCAGAGATGTCAACCGCCAACCAATATGGCAGCCTGGAGAAGCCCCCGCTGGGCATTACTCACTGCTTCCAAGTGTGGGGACCGTCACGGGTAAAAGGACCTCTCTGCGACAGAAGAGGCCCTGGAGAGGGGAGGGGTCTGTGCAGGACATAAGCCGTCAAATGACACGCGCCCCTTGAGCTGCTTGCCTCCTCCCTCTCTGCCACCCAAAACTAGGGGGCCCACGCTCACTGGTGGACGCCCCAAACCTGGGGTGGGGGCAGCGTGTGCACGCGGAGCTGAAGCCTCAGGGGAGCAGTAGGGTCTCCCCGCCTCCCGTGCAGTTAGGAGCAGGTGCAGGCGGGTCGTGCATGTGTGTGCATGTGTGTGTGTGTGCACATGGGGGGAACATGTGGGGGGGGCACATGCACGCATCTGTGCACATGTGTCTGTGCACACACGTGTGTGTGTGTGTGCACGCACGCATGTGTGTGTGTCTGTGAGCACGCACGTATGTGTATGTGGCAGGGCCTGGCTTTGGTGGGAAGGGGAAAATGACTTCAAACACATACCAAAGATGCCTCCTCCAACAGTGTGGCACGTCTGAGCAGGGCCAGAGAACGGAGCAGATGGAGCCAAGACAGGCCGTCTCCATGCAGAGTGGGCCGGGCTTCGGGGCGCTGTCCTGTCGACCCAGGGTGCCACTCTCCTGGAGGAGCAGAGCCTCACTGAAGGAGCCGCTTGGCTGTCCTTCAAAGAAAGACTTTTCCCACCCCAGGCAAGCCTGGGAACCGAGGGAGGAAAGGAGTGGGGAGCAAGAGGGAGGGACCTAACCGCAGAATCCAGTTAGAGAGAGAAAATAGGCAAGGCAGGGCCAGACAAAGCCAGCACCTGGCCACCCGGCGCCCCAGGCTCGGTGCTGGGTGGGCAGAGACCAACCAGCCACGTGGTTCCTGTCCTCGAAGTCCCTCCAGCCCTCCAGCCCTACCCCATCACAGGGCCTAGCTGCAGACTGTGGCCTGCAGCGCACACCCACATGTCCCGGGGAGCCAGGTCTGACGGCTTCCAGGGGAGGGACGGCTTCCAGGGGAGGGAGGAGGGAGCGGGGTCTCGGAGGGCCACGGAGGGGAGACGTGCAGAAATGTTGGTGGGGATGGAGGAGGAGGTGCTGGAGCCCTGGAGGAGGCTCATCCAACTTGCTGAGCTCAGTTCACACCACAGAGAGGAAACGGGGCAAAAACCAGACTGAGGTCACTCTGACCCTCTGCTGCCCGAGGGCCCTCAAGAAATCTGAGAATCTTACATCCATATCAGAGAACTGAAATGCTTGGCTTCCTTAGCCCTCATCTGATGCCATTTGCTTGTGAAGCATAAGCCACAGCTCAGAACACGGCGATTATCCCTCATCCCATGGCTCCTCCCTGATGTCTCAGGGCGATTGCACCAGCTCGGGTTGAAATCTCCCTGCCCTGCCCGCCCAGGGCACAGAGTGTCTTGGAAAGCTTGGTCTACATGTTTGCTGGGACTGAAGCCCCAGGGCACCGCGTGGAGGCACTTGGAGCGGAGAGTGGAGAAGGGGTGAGTCCACCCGGCCCTGCTGGAGCCACGTGGGGCACCCAGCGCCCAGCCCCCGCTGTGGCCTCGCTGCCGCCAGCCTCCACACCCACTGCCGGGCTCTGGGTGAGGGAATCCACCTGACTCATATTTCAAGTGGACAGAGAAGCAGCAGACGCAGGCGTCCACGCTAGGAACCCCAGCCGACGACGGCAGGTGAGACGCAGATATGTGGACATCTGAGGGGCTTTCTCTCGGTACCGCCTCCTGCAGGACCACCCAAGGGGCACCTGCCTCCCGCCTGCGAATTTCATGAGTAGGCAGCTCTGCAGATGGAGAAGTCTCCCCGGGGTTCACTCCAGGTGGAGGAAGCAGTCTTGCATCTGTCGGAAGAAGCAGAAATCACGTCCAGTGGGGACAGAGGAGCTGTCCGCCCAGCAGTGGGGGCGCGGCCAGTAGGGAAGCGTGGAAGTGGGGGCAGGGGCGGCCAGAGGCAGGCCCCCGCACCACAGGGGTTGGCCCAGGTGGGGCTGAGCCCAGCCTCCAGGGAGGGCAGGGACCTCTGAGGACTTACAGGATGCTGCCAGGGGAGGAGACGGAAGAATCATGAAAAGAACCTTGAGTCAGTGGGGCCTCGGCAGTTGTGGGAGGGGAAGGGGTTCAGGAGAAGAGACTGGGGGACAAAACTCTCGGCAGGTCTGAACAGGATCCTGGGGCGGGGGACGGGATGCTGCGGTGGGGCGCGGTGGGGCTTGACGTCAGGGCTCCTGGCAAGACTCCCACAGAGATGGCCCTGAAAGGTGAGGTCAGACTGGGTGGTATTTTGGGTGAATGGTAAGCTGGCCCAGATCCAGACAGGAGGAGAGACGAGGAGGCTGCTGGGAAAACTGAGTGGCTTTAAGACTCTGGCTGGGGCCAGAACTGCCAGAGGGAAGAAGGCAGTGGTGTCTGGATGGAGACCCAATAAGGTCTGGAGAGAAGGAGAAGGAAGAGCCAGGTGTGGGGAGAAGCTCAGCCTAAAGAGCAAAGTTTGCATAAAAACAAGAATAATGATAGTAAAAAGATAAGACGCTTCCCAGGTGGCTCAGGGATGAAGAATCCACCTGCCAGTGCAGGAGAGGCAGGAGACGTGAGTTCCATCCCTGGGTGGGAAGACCCCGTAGAGGGGGAAATGGCAGCCCACCCCAGTATTCTTGCCGGGAGAATCCCATGGATGGAGAAGCCTGGCAGGCTACAGTCCACGGGGTCGCAAAGAGTCAGACACGGGTGAGCGAGCACATCAGGAAGCAGTCCAATAAATGCAGAGGCTGAGCAGAGATGGAGACAGTGAGACAGAGGGCAGGCTGCAGGCGAGGGTCTGGTGCCCAGCGACGAGCAAGCAGCGTGAGGGGAGAGTGGGCAGGCGCCCCAGGAGGCAGAAGGCACAGGGTGGCCGGAGGTAGGACGGCCCGTCAGCGCTGCCCCTCCCTGCCCGTGTCCAGCCCATATCCCCCTGCATCAAGCCGACGCTGGTGCAGAGGGTCTGGTGGTTCCGGGCACTTGCTCCAGCACACCCACCGCTGGGCCGACAGCCCTCCCCTGGAGGAGACCAGGCAGGCATCCCCTTGTCCATCACACTCTGCAAACAAGCCCTCCTTCCAGAGAGCCCCACTCGCGCCCCTGAACAGGCATCACAGCGGCTGTCTGGGCCCGGCCACAAAGGTGGCAATGAGGTCTTTCTGCACTGGACATGACTCAGTCCAGTCGCTGGCCCTTTACTGAGAGCGCCAGGGCCTCTGCACACTGTTCATCCTGCTGCAGGGCAGAGAGACAGGCTGGGTTAGAAGGACACACAGGCTGGATTAGAAGGAGACACAGGCTGTGTTAGAAGCTTGGAAGATGGTACATGGTGTAGAGAATGTGGCCTCCAGAATCAGACCACCTGAAGCCCCAGAGCGGAGCCCACGTCCAGCCTGCAGGGCTGTGACTCCGGGCAGCTTGCTCAGCCCCTGCCTCCGTCTCCTCAAATGTCAAGGGTGAATAATCAGGGTTCTTCTTCTCAGGGTTGAGGACAATCAGGCAAAGCACTTAGAATCATGTCTGGGTCACAATGACAAGTCTTTAATTGCAGTTATTCTGGGAGGAAATAAAACAGCTGGCTGTTGGTGCAGCTAAGTGGAGAGAGACGGTGGTTATCATAGCCAGCAGGAGAGACAGATGTGGTGTCACACCAGCAAGTCTGGTGCAGAAGAGGCCACCCGAGCCCAGCACAGCCCAGCCCCCTGGGAAGGGGAGCCAAGGATGCTCAGAGCAGCCCAGCCCCCTGGGAAGGGGAGAACCAAGGATGCTCAAAGCAAGGCAGGAAGGCGTGCTCGGGAGTAAGCGGAGAAGGGGACAGCTGGTTCCTAAAGACTGCACTCAACAGCCCTGAAAGAAGGCTGCCCCTGCCCCAGCCACTGTGCCCGTGTTCCACAGCATTTTCAGAAGCCGCTCCTGAAAGAAATGGCCCCTTCCAACCTAAGCACCAAAGATGCACACGTGTCCTTCACAGACACTCAGAAAAATATAGGAAACAGCACTGTCATCAAAGGGCGAGAGAAAAGACACTTTCAAAGGAGAATAAAAACACCGCAGGTAAAAATATTCCCTCTGACGTCAAAGGAAAGTTAAAACACAGTTTCCTGAAAACAAAACCAAAGGCAGAGATCCAGAGCACACAGGTTCCAAGAGACTGAAAAATAATAATAATAATAAGCTGCTGGAATTCAGACAAGGAGATGTAAGAGAGATTTTAAGATATACAGAAATGAAAGTCACAATATAAATAGGAAAAATGAATAGATATTACTAAAAATGAATAACTTGAAAGATCAAAATGCAACTGAAGGAAAGAGTATTAACGTGATTAAAGAGAAAATGAAAGATCTGGAAGAAAGACAAAAAAGGGACAATATACTCAAACTTGGTGGCTCCCCCAAAAGAGAACAGAACAGATAGAACCAAAACAAAAATTATTTTTTGCAAAGATACAATAGAAGGAAACTTAAAAGAAGATCTGACTCTGCTCATTGAAGGGACATACTGTGTCCCAAGAAAAGTTTAAACGGAGCAATCATGTTCTAGTCAAATGACTAGATCTCAAGAATAAATCACCCCGTGAGCATCTGGGGAAGAAAATGTTGAACTGCCACCACAGGAAAAGCCAGACAGCCATCGATTTTCTCCGTCCGCAAAGAGTCCCCTGGACAGAAAACATATAGATGTCTTGGAACATGCAAGAATGGGGGGAGTGGCAGCCCCCAGCTCTCTTTGAAAAAAAAGGCCTGAAATCCAGTAAGCGAGAGATGAAGGAAGACGTCCTCAAAGCTCTGACTGTATCCTAAATACAAATTCAGAGCTATAGCTAAACTACTGTGTGAATTTCAATTATAGAACAGAATTGAGCCTATCAATTCAATGACAGAGCAATACAATCAGGAGGTGGTGGAGAAAATAAACACTTAAACTTGTTGATGAAGTACTAGAAATTTTAGTCTTTCATAAAAATGTTTAAAGATAATCACAAAAAATTAAAAATATATGTTTAAAAAAGTCCCTTAAAGTAGGAGGTTGAAGAGAGGAGGGAGAGTTAGGAGAAAGGATAAAAAATATAAGTGCCATGGGGTTGGGAGAGATTAGAGTCTTCCAACAAACAGAGGTTTTACTGTATTAATAAAAGCTGTAAATAACCGCTAGGCCACAAACAGGCCATAAACACCCAAATCACATGCACATACAAGTAAAAATACATACTCAAGTGGCATGAGGCATATAGTCACGCTTAAACAAAGGATCTTTAAAAGGCAAAATGACAAAACCAGGAAAAAATGGTCGTATCAAATATGAATAGACAAAACTCATCTATTAGTAGGAATAAAAGATTCTAAGCCCAAACCCTGAAATGCACAGAATACGCTGCTACAAGACACAGGGGTCATGCAAAGGAGCTTGGGGTAGGCTGGAGGCAGAGAAAAAGGGCTATGAGAAAAGCAACATAAGAAAAATAGAACAGAAGAAAGCAATCCAAAATAAAAATCTGTCAGATTTCTTCTGTGCCACATAACACAACATTGAAATGCTTAAAGCAAAAACTGCAAGAAATACAAGGGTAAATACTCCTGTCCTCCCAGGAACACATCACTCTCAGGCTAGCCAAACTCTTCCCGAGAAGAGGTGGGAAAGTCAAGCACGCAGACACTTTTTACTGTCAGCATAATAGTAGCACCCAAAGATAACTGAATGCAGACACTTCAGCACAGTCTCCTTCAGACACGTTACTGTAAAAGTAATAAACACGTGGAATGGAGCAGAGCGTGGAAGGCAGAGCGTACGGCAGTCAGGGCTCAGCTGAAGAGGTTTGATCGATGTAAGAAAATCTGTTACATCACCCACCAAACAAGTAAGTCATCGGAGGAAACCCATCTGGTGAGCCCCTTATGTTTCTCAGTTGAGCTTTTCATCTTGCGATATTTATAGAGTCACGTCCAGTTGTAAGAAATAATACAAAGAGACCCCCCTGCCCCTTGCTGCCCAACGGCAGCCCCTTGGACCGCTAGAGCACAGCGTCAGTCGAGGGTGCCGACGGCTGTGGCACCTGCCCATCCCCACAGGGCGCCCCGAGCTGCACACCCCCTCCCCCGACCCATCCCCCAGAAACCACTGGCCTGGACTAACACATGCCTGTAAATTTGTCTTTTCAAGACTCTTATGTGAACATGATCATACGCAGCAGTTAATTCTCTGACAATTCTTCTAGCTATCAGTACTTGGCCCCTTTTTAATTCTGCGTGTCTGCTCCATAACGTAGGTGCACTGCTGTTTATTCAACCACTCACTCCTTGAAGGACACACAAGCTGTTCTAACTTTTGACTATTACGAATAAAACTCCTATAAATATTCATGTACTGTTTTGGTGTGAGCATAGATTTTCATTTCTGTGAGAGAACATGCAAGAGAATGATGGCTAGGTCATACGGTAGTTGCGTGCTTAGTTTTACAAGAAACTCAAAACTGTTTTCCAGAGAGGCCACATCATTTTATGTCCCGTCTTTCACGGATGAGTGATCAGTCTCTCCACATCTTTGCCAGCATCTGGTGTTATCACTTTTTCTGCTTTAGCCATTCTGAGAAGTATGTGTTAATAACTCATCATGTTGAAATTTGCCTTTCCTTAATGGCTAAGGACAGTGACCTCTTTTCATTTTTCAGTGTGAATTTTCCATATTTAGTGTCAGGTATTTACTCTTTTCTGATTGAGTTGTCTCCTTTTTCGCGATTGTTTTGAGAGTTCTTTATGTGCTCTAAGAGCAAGTCTTTTGTCAGATACATGGTTTGCATGTATGTTCCCCTACTCAGGAGCTCATCTTTTCATCCTTTTCATAGAACAAAAGTTGTTAACTTTAACGAGATCCAATTGATCAGATTTTCCTTTTTTGATTTCAGTGTCAAAATCTGAGAACACTTTGCCTATCCCTACGTCCCAAAGGTTTTGTCTTTTTTTTCCCCAGAAATTTTGCAATTTTGTATTTAAGCTCACAATCTCATTTCAGTTGGTTTTTGAGTAAGGTCTGAGCTTGACATCGAGGGGAAGGGGGTTTGGTTTGGTTATTGCCTGAGGATGTCAGGTTCCTTCTGCATCATTTGTTAAAAATGCCATTCTTTTTATGTTCACTGGCTTTAGTATCTTTGTCAGTAATCACTTGTGAGCTTTTTCACTACAAACTCAACTCTAACGGTTCTAGGAATAATCAGCTTATCTATTTCATTTTAGTTGAGTTGTGGTAGTTTGTGGGTTTTGAAGACTTGGTTCATTTCCTCTAAGTTGTCAAATTATGAGCATAAAATTGTTTGTATTAATAGTATTCCTTTATTGTCCTTGTGATATCCGTAGGCACCATAGTGATATCCCCTGTTATTTTTCACTACCGATACTGGTAATTTGTGTCTTTTCTCTTTTTATCTCAGTCAGTCTTGGGAGAGGTTTATCAATTTTATTGATCGTTGTTCTAAGAACCAGCTTTGTCTTCCACTGGTTTTTCTCAGTTGCTCTCCTGTTTTCAGTTACATTGATTTCTGTCCGTTACCGTTTCCTTTCTTCTGGTTGCTTCTGGTTTGCTTCACTCTTATTTTTCTGGTTCTTGAGGAAGAAACTTAGAATGCTGATTTGGGGTTTTCTCTTTCCCTAAGGTGATCACGTGTAAGGTCATAAGCGTCTCTCCCAGCTGTATTCCACACGCGTTGGCTCACTAAGCTTCTATTTTCACTCGGTTCTATGTATTTCTTTTATTTCCTTTGAAACTTCCTCTTTGACCTATGGATTATCTAGAAGGGCCTTATTTGATTTCTAAGTGTTCAGAGACTTTCCTATTGTCTTTCTGTATTGATCACTAATTTGATTCCATTATTGTCAGAGAAGATACTGTATAGGATTGAAATCTTTGAAGCTTGTTGAGGTTTGATTTATGACCCGTGTGATCTGTCTTGGGGAATGTTCCATGAAATAAAACGTGTCTCCTGTGCTGTTTCTTACACAGTTTTGTCTGCATATCCATTAGATATCACCGTTGGATTGTGCTGCTGGGTTTGTGCTGGTCGCTGAAGAGAGGGCACTGACGAGCCCGCCTGCAGCTGGGGGTCTGTCTTCCCCCTGGGCTCTGCCAGCCTCTGTCCCGCGTGTTTCCCGCTCTCCGTCTGATGCACAGCCTTCAGGACTGCTGTGTCTTCCGTTCGTCTGAGCCTCTCGTCATGTGGCGCCTCTCCCGTCTCCAGTGGTTCTCTTTGATCTGAAGTCGGCTTTATCTGATGTTACTGGCGCTGCTCCTGCCTCTGCCCTTATTAACGTTTGCATATCTTTTCCCCATTAACTCGCAAAGTACCTGTGTTGCTGTGTGTGGCGTGTTTCGTATGCATGAGTATTTCTGGGTGCTGGTGTTCTTATGCATGGAATACTGTGGGATCGTGGTTGTTGTTTCTAAGTCCGCTCCACCGATTTTTGTCTTCTAAGTGGTATATTAAGCCATTTACATTTAAGGCTATTTTTGACGTGTTAAGGCTTAAGTCTGCCGTCTTCTTTGTGCTTTATCTCCTGTTTATCCTTCTTCTGTTTCCTTCTTCGTACCTTCCTGGGGGTTACTTGGACAATTTTTAGAATTCCATCTTGATCGTGTGGTATTGGCTCAGCGGTTGTTCTGTTCCAATCCACGTAGGTGACTTACGGTCTCTAACACCAAGAGCTTGCTGCTTTGACGAGAATGTGGTGACCAAGCTCCCACTCCTTTGCTCCCCCTCACTTTTTAAACGGGGCTTCCCTGGTGGCCCAGACAGTAAAGAGCTTGCCTACAAGCAGGAGACCTGGTTCAATTTCTGGGTCAGGAAGATCCCCTGAAAAAGAGAACAGCACCCCACTGCAGTGTTCTTGCCTAGAGAATCCCGTGGACAGAGGAGCCTGGAGGGCTACAGTCCGTGGGGCCACAAAGCGTCAGGCACGACTAAACGACTAACACTTTTCATTTACTTTCCACTTTTTAAATATCGTGGCCTTGAGTATTTCACCTCAACACCTTGCGCATCATGCCCAATGATGTAACATTTTGCTGCAGCCATCAAGTACATTTAAGAAATTCACCAGAAAAAAGTGTTATATATGAGATTTACTCCTGTTTTGCCAATTTTAATCTTTTTCTTCCCTTTCTGAAATTCCAATCTTCTTCTGTTACCAGCTTCTTGATGGGGAACACATGTACACCCATGGCTGATCATGCGAATGCATGGCAAACCCCACCACATTGCTAAGTAATTAGCCTACAATAAAATTTTTAAAAAGAAATTCTGTCAGCTATTTTTCAAGGGGAGATGTATCATGAACAAATTATCTCAGTGTTCCTTCATGGGAAAATCTCTTTATTCCCCCTTCATTCCTGAGGGATGTTCTCTAGGATTCGGAAGTGGCTGCACTTGCTTCTAGCTTCCCTGATTCCAGATGAGAAATCCACCAGCACTGAAGCTATTTTTTCCTATGGGTAATATATCACCCGTAATATATCATGGCCACAGTATTAAAAAAGTACTTGGAAGCAATCTCAAAAACGACAGAATGATCCCTGTTCATTTCTAAGGCAAACCATTTAGTATCACAGTGATCCAAGTTATGCCCTGACCAGTAAGGCTGAAGAAGCTGAAGTTAAATGGTTCTATGAAGACCTACGAGAACTTTTAGAACTAACACGCCTCAAAAAATGTCTTTTTCATTATAGGGGATTGGAATGCAAGAGTAGGAAGTCAAGAAACACCTGGAATAACAGGGAAATTTGGCCTTGGAATACAGAATGAAGCAGGGCAAAAGCTAATAGAGTTTTGCCAAAAGAATGCACTGGTCATAGCAAACACCCTCTTCCAACAACACAAGAGAAGACTCTACACATGGACATCACCAGATGGTCAATACAGAAATCAGATTGATTATATTCTTTGCAGCCA
>SJYC01076648.1:0-62587 GCA_006408675.1 Madoqua kirkii
TTACTCCTTGGAAGAAAAGTTATGACCAACCTAGATAGTATATTAAAAAGCAGAGACATTACTTTGCCAACTAAGGTCCGTCTAGTCAAGGCTATGGCTTTTCCTGTGGTCATGTATGGATGTGAGAGTTGGACTGTGAAGAAGGCTGAGCACTGAAGAATTGATGCTTTTGAACTGTGGTATTGGAGAAGACTCTTGAGAGTCCCTTGGACTGCAAGGAGATCCAATCAATCCATTCTGAAGGAGATCAGCCCTGGATTTCTTTGAAAGGAATGATGCTAAAGCTGAAACTCCAGTACTTTGGCCACCTCATGCGAAGAGTTGACTTTATAGAAAAGACTTTGATGCTGGGAGGGATTGGGGGCAGAAGGAGAAGGGGACGACAGAGAATGAGATGGCTGGATGGCATCACTGACTTGATGGACATGAGTCTGAGTGAACTTTGGGAGTTGATGATGGACAGGGAGGCCTGGCGTGCTGTGATTCATGGGGTTGCAAACAGTTGGACACGACTGAGTGACTGAACTGAACTGTACTATTGTTGTGACTTTTCTATAAACTTGCAATTATTTCAAAATGAAAATTTACCCCCTTCCCAGGAAACCAAAAATACGGACACAGGTTAAGCTGGACCCAGTGGTATGTGAGGTAACGGGAAGATGACACTGAGCTATCTATTATGGGTGAACAGAAAAAGATGGGTGGAATATATCAGTTCAGTAAGAAGAATTACAGGAAGGTGACGAGGAAGCCGTGAACAGGTGGAATCTCAGGCTCCTGAAGTATTACCAGGGGAGGATATATGATCCACTGGATATGAGGTCCTGGTGCTGGAAGGACCTATCAGAGTGGCAAGAAGGAACCTTGTGCAACTCCTGGAAAGGATGGACAAAACTTCACAGAGAAGAGAGAATGGGGATGAACCGTAGGGAGAACAAGATTCAAGAGGTGGCTGAAGAAGAGAGGTCTGCAAAGTAAATAGGAAAGCAGTGCTCAGAGGGCAAAGGGAGAATTAAATGACACTGGTGTCACAGAAGTCAAGCAGGAGAAAGTGGTCACTGGGGATAAATGCCACAAAAATCCAAACAGAACAACAGGCTTTTAAAGTGGAGCCTAGCAAGCAGTTAGCAATAACCCCAAGAACATACCTATAAAGACTCAGGAAAGGACAAAAATTCACTAATACGTCAAAATCCAAGGTTGGAACTCCAGCCATGATTGGAATCAAGACTTCCTACTGACTAGAACGTGACGGAAGTGGATCAAGAGGTGGAATTAGCAAGGCACAAGTGATATTGCTAGGAAAGGGCAGGTTGTAAATATCTCATCCTTCCTTCCCTTTCTGTCTCTGGGGCAGTCACTTAAGGTATGTTGCAATTGGAAGAAAAGGGCAGCTGTGCCTCTAAAGCTTATGCTTTCTGGGGAGCCAGAGTGATGTCTCCACAACAGTCTTTAAAAAGTCCATATAAAACTTGCAAGTCCTAGAAAATGACCAAGTAGGTGGTGGAGAGAGGGACCTTGGAGTGCATTGTATCCTGAGTTGGATTCTGGTTAACATTTTTTTTTCTCTTTTTTTTATGTACTAATTTTATTTATGTATTATAATAAGAGAAGAAAGATATTCAAAATAATTATATGAAAGTTCGGTAAAAAGCCTTTGTGAAAAGGCCTGGGCTACAAAAAGACTGGAGGCGTATACATCCAAATATTAGCGATCAAAGGAGATTTTCCCCTCCTCCCACGACTTTTATTAATACATAGATTTAAATGTTTCTATCATAAGCATGAATTGCTTTTATAATGGAGTGAAATTAAAGAAAATTTTTTAAAGGAAAAGGAAGTTGAAGAAGTGCCTATGAGTTTGGAGACTGGTGAAAGAATCATTGAGGGATGGGATGGAAGAGGCAGAAATGCAGTTGCTATGAATAATCGCTGACATTTCTAGAGCACTTTCTGTTTTGCAAAGTGCTTTTATAAACATTATCTCAATTTGTAGACTTTGCTGGCTGGATGGGACCCAGGGTCAACTCCATCACTGCAGTATAAGGGAGACTTCCCTTAGAGGTTGGCAGTGGGTGCTGGCCCATCTCATGTATTGATAACAAAAACCATTTAAGTAGCAAAAGTGCCTGGTATTTAGCTCATTCTCATGTGAGTCCCTATTGGGCTTCCCTGATAACTCAGTTGGTAAAGAATCTGCCTGCAGTGTGAAGAGACCCTGGTTCAATTCCTGGATTGCGAAGATCCACTGAAGAAGGGCTAGGCTACCCATTCCAGTATTCTTGGGCTTCCCTGGTGGCTCAGCTGGTAAAGAATCCACCTGTAATGCGGGGGGCCTGGATTCCATCCCTGGGTTGGGAAGATCCCCTGGAGAAGGGAAAGGCTACCCACTCTAGTATTCTGGCCTGGAAAATTCTATGGACTGTATAGTCCATGGGGTCGCAAAGAGTTGGACACAACTGAGTGACTTTCACTTTCACACGAGTTCTGTGATGTAGGAGATATTATGGTCATCTTCATGTTATGGATGTAATGCACAGAGAGGGTAGGGGATTTCCCAAGGTCACACAGAACCAGAGAGCATGGCTCTAAACCTCCTGTGCTCTGTGGATGCTCCAAGCCTCAGTAAGACCTGCATCCCAGCATCTTCCCAGCCTCTCCTGCTGCTGCTGCTGAGTCACTTCAGTTGTGTCTGACTCTGTGTGACCCCATAGCCCCTCCTAGCCATGCTCTATTCCTGGGTTGTGCATTGGTAGCCCTGAGGCTATGTTTCCTTCCCACTTGCACCATGCAGGGCACCAGGACCACCAGGTTTGCACATGTGCCTCAGTTATCAGATACCAAGAGCCCTTTGGAGTTCCCTTCTGGTGGGGAGGGCTTTGTTTCCCCTTCCCCTCTCATCCTTCTCTACCTCCCCTCCCTCACAGGCTGGTGAGTGCAGAGACGGTGTCTTTGCCAGCCTCGGGGATTATCACATGTTCTCTTGATTCTCCGATCTTAGATCTGGGCCCAGGCTTTTGACACAAAAGCCCAGTACATGAGCCCTTTGTCACCCTATCACATCATCTCTTCCCAGAGGCACTAACCACAGGAGCACCCTAGCTAATGGGATTATTTCATGCAACAAATATTGATCAAGTGCCAGGTATGTGCCAGGCATTGCTTCAGGCACCTGGCATACAACTGAGAATCAAAGCCCAGTGGAGAAAGGACTGGAGGCACAAGGGCATTTTAGAAGGGGAACCCCTCAGCTGATGCTTCACAATGCTGTCCCTCCCTGCTTCTAAGACCCCACGCAACTGTGCAGGTGAAAACAGGCAGAGAAAGTGGAGTCAGACCAGTCCCCAGCATTCACCTGCTGTGTGACCTTGGCCACTGACTTCATCTTTCTGAGCCTCAGAACTTGGTTTGTAAAAACAGGGATCACCAAAGCTGTCTCATGGAATTATGGGAAGCATTAAGTGGGGATCAGTTGTCTGAGTGTGGAGCCTGGCTTGGAGGAGGCGCCCAGTAGGGAAGAGCTACCAATGTTGTGTTTTTCTTATCTCTGGGAACCTCATTTAATCAGCCTTCAGATTCCTTTCCTTGGCCCTCAGCTCTGCAGGAGCAGAAGTTTGATTTTGTCAGGTCCTGGGGTTCATACTCTTGGGATCCTGATGAAGAAATCAGGTGTCAAGTGTCTCCTTTGTAGTGACCTGAATATTGGGTCTACCTTCAGACAAGGCCACAAGCTTGTGTGGAGTGTAACCTGTGAGGCTGGGTCTTGCTTTAATCCACTCAGCATCCCTTTAATCCACTCAGCATCTCTGTAGATAGATAGATGGTCCCATGTTCACAAAACAAACCCTGAGGCTGAGAGAGGGACTGCACTCCTGGAGGGATTTTGAGTTAATTAATGCATTTATGTGCTGGGTCTCGCAGCTGCCCACAGGCTTTCTCCAGTCTCTGAGCGGGGCTCCTCTCTAGCTGCAGGGCAGGCCTTCTCACTGTGGTGGCTTCTCTTGTACAGCATGGGCTCTAGGGTGCAGGAGCTCAGCAGCTGTGGTGTGTGGGCTTAGTTGCTCTGTGCCATGTGGAATCCTTCCAGACCAGGGACTGAACCCTTCTCCCCTGCACTGGCAGCCAGATTCTAAACCACCCAACCACTGGAGAAGAACGGGAACTAGTATTTAAAGTGTTGTTCAGAGTCCAGGACCAGGACAAAGGGAGGACTGATCCATGCCTGACCCGAGCAAGGCACTTATAAGTGAGGGTTCTTTTGGCTACAAGGACATAACGCCTGCTGTAATGAGTTAAATGGGAGCATCCCCAAAAGGTTGTCTCTGTCCTAAGCCCCAGAGCCTATGAACATTACCTTACTTGGGTAAATGGTCATGGTAGATGTAATTAAGTTGAGAATTTGAGGTAAGTTCATTGTGGAGTCCTGGATGGGCCCTAAATCCAATGACAAGTGTGCCTGTAAATGACAGAGGAGAGGAAGGCTGTGTAAAGACCAAAGCAAAGACTGGACGCTTGCAGCCACAGCCAAGGGATGCCTGGAGCCACCAGAATCTGGAAGAGGCCAGGAGGGACTGTCTTCTAGAACCTGAGGAGGGAGTGTGGCCCTGCCCACACCTTGATTCAAAACTTCTGGCCTCCAGAATTGAGAGAGGAATAATTTCAATCCATCAAGTTTGTCATAATTTGTTGCAACAGCCCTGAAAAACTAGTACATCTGCCCAAGGGTAAACTGGGGTACTGTAGCCAAACCAAGGGAGGGGCTTGCCGTTCGGCTGAACTTTGTGGTGGCTGGGCTGAGGTCTTGGGGTGCTGCCAGCACCTTCTCTGGACGCTAACCCTCTCAGCATGAGATTTCTAGTCTCTCAGATGGCTTCTTCTGGGGCTGTGGCTTTAGGTGACCAAGGACAGTCCAGGAAAAGGATTCTGATTGGCTTGGTTTGTGTTATGTGACCCTTTGGTACCCCCCAGAACCACCTGGTTGGAATAAGAAGCACAGCAATTTCTCTAAAGAGGGAGGCTGTTGTGCTCATAGAAGGTAACAGCCTAGTAGGCAGTATGAATTGGTGTCCATGCACAGGTGTTTAATCCAGGCCATTGAGAAGCCTGGAAACTGCCTCTCTCCAGATGGATGAAGTGTCAAGAAGAGATGCTCAGACAGGACTGGGTACTCAGCTCAGATGCTCAGACAGGACTAGAGTCTGAAGTCAAGCCTGTAAGCTCTCTCCTTCCTCCCTACCCCTCCCCAGAGGTGCACCTCTAGTATTTCTGCATTCCCAGGGATTTATACCACTGCTTTGGTTTAATGACATTCCTTCCCTTTCAGTCTTGCAGGAAGGAAGGTGAAATCACTCAGTCGTGTCCGACTCTTTGTGACCCCGTGGACTATAACCTACTAGGCTTCTCGTCCATGGGATTCTCCAGGCAAGAATACTGGAGTGGATTGCCATTTCCTTCTCCAGAGGATCTTGCCGACCCAGGGATCGAACCCAGGTCTCCCGCATTGGAGGCAGACACTTTAACCTCTGAGCCACCAGGGAAGCCCTCAGTCTTCCAGGGATTTTTGTTTTTAGTGAACAATCATGATTTTGTCTGCCTAGTGCCCCCTAATTCTCCCCAGGTAACTTACCCCTTCTCTTCCTGGCTCGCTAATGCTCCTCTGGAGTGCTATAGATGCTGCTCTACCGGCTGCACTTGATTGGTCCAAAAGTGGACACCTGACTCAAGCCGGGCCAATGAGAGCAGACTCCTTTAAGAGGCTGAAGCTCTGATCTGCAGGTTGGAGTAGCCATTGGTGCCCTTGCACTCTGGAGAAAGATTAGCACTGGTTCTAGGGAGGCTGAGAGGAGGGGCCCCTGAGGTATTCTAGTCCCTGGGCTGATTGTTCCTGAGACCCCTGCTTCTTGTACAGCTTGGCTGTTCAGCTTTTCCTGAATTCTGTGAGCCAGTAACCCCTTTCTTCTGCTTATTTGCTAGCCTGAGATGGAGTTCTCTTTCATGCCATCTAAAGTGTGTAAAAAGAACTGCTCGGTGTTATATGTGAACAGAATGAAGTCTAGGACAATAGACTCATATCAGGTCACATGTTGGCTGTCTCATTTTACCTATGGGAGACAGCTGACCAGAGAGGGAAGTTAGCCACCCGGAGTCACACAGCCTGTGAGCAGTGGAGCCAGGACCTCAAATGCAAGCCCTCAGTTGTCTACCACTGAGTCTACCAAAAGTGTCTTCATGGACTTTTCCATGACTCTGACATGCTGCTTTGCAAGTGGCTTGGAGTGGCTGGCCTTATTCCATTCTTTGCCTCAATTTCCCCATCCCATCCCTGTGGGCATACAATTCCTGGCAGAGGAAAAGGGAGCCAGATGTTACCCATGTGGGCTGCTTTGAGTTCTTGGGGCCTACAAAAGACTATTATTATTTAATTACTGCAAATGGTAATTATAAGGGAAGGTAATTGTCTGGCCTTTCATTATAGCACTTCTGCCCTTTTCCTCTGGCAGCCCCTGGCGAGTCATAAAAAAGAGCTGGGTTTAGATCTGCTGTGACAGCCAGTTGCTGAAGGTTTGTGGAGACCAGCTAGGGAAAAGGGCTGAAAATAAAATAGTCACTGCCGTCACTTTCTGAAGGTGGTTTGTGGATGATAAGGCCCTTCCAGACCCATGAACTCCTTAGACCCTGTAGGGATGGGGGAATTAACACTCCGTGAGCTTCTTTCAGGCCTTAGGCACTGTGCTTCTCGGTGCTATAATTCTCCAGGTGAGATCATGCCCATAAAAGACACAGCAAGGGGCCTCACTTATAGTAAATTCTTGGTCAATGGTGCTGTATACAATTTCTAACCGTGACACACTGCCCTGTGAAATAAGAATGTGAGTGAAAGCTCAGTCGTGTCCAACTCTTTGCGACCCCATGGACTATACAGTCTATGGAATTCTCCAGGCCAGAACACTGGAGTGGGTAGTGTTCCCTTCTCCAGAGGATCTTCCCAAGTCAGGAATCAAACCCAGATCTCCTGCATTACAGGCATATTCTTTACCATCTGAGCCACCAGGGAAACCCAAGGATGATTATTCTCGTTTGATAAAGAGCAGACTAAGATGCCCTCTGGTCCTAAAGCTCATGGGAACCAGTATTTGCACCCTGTGTGTCTGATCTCAAAGCACTCAGGCTTTTCACTGACAACTTGCCCCAGGTGCTCTTGACCCATTTCACAGTTGAAGAAATTAAGGCCCAGAGCTGCAACGTGGCTTACCCCAGCTCACTGACGTCATTAACAGAGTCAGGACCAGGATCTACGTGGCCTGCCCTGTCTGGTTAGGGCTCTGACCTGCTTCAGGCTCTATTCTTCCCCCTATCCCTGGCTTTCTTTCTGTACCTTCCTCTGTCCCACCACTCCCAGCTCACTACTGACGATGGAGACACATGGACGACTAAGACACAGTCTTGTTCAGTCTCTCAATTATGTATGTGTCTTTGTGACCCCGTGGACTGCAGCATGCCAGGTTTCCCTGTCCTTCACTAGCTCCCAGAGCTTGCTCAAACCCATGTCCATTGAGTCAGTGACGCCATCCAACCATCTCATCCTCTGTCATCCCCTTCTCCTCCTGCCCTCAATCTTTCCCAGCATCAGGGTCTTTCCCGATGAGTCAGCTCTTTTCATCGGGTGGCCAAAGTATTGGAGCTTCAGCTTCAGCATCAGTCCTTCCCATGAATATTCAGGGTGGATTTCTGTTGGGATCGACTAATTTGATCTCCTTGCTGTTAAGGGCCTCTCAGGAGTCTTCTCCAGCACCACAGTTTGAAGGCATGGATTCTTTAGTCCTCAGTCTTCTGTATGGTTCAGCTTTCACATCCACACATGACTACTAGAAACACCTTAGCTTTGATTATATGGACGTTTGTAGGCAAAGTGATGCTGTTTTTTAATATGCTGTGTAGGTTTGTCGAACTTTTCTTTCAAGGAGAAAGTGCGTTTTAATTTCATGGTCGCAGTTGTTTTGAAGCCCAAGAAAATAAAATCTGCCACTGTTTTCCACTTTTCCGCCTTTATTTGCCATGAAGTGATGGGACCAGGTGCCATGATCTTACTTTTTTGAAATCTTTTTCACTCCACTCTTTCACCTTCATTAGGAAGCTGCTCTTTAGTTCCTCTTCACTTTCTGCTGTTAGTGTGGTATCATCTGCAAGTACTAAGCTCAATTGCGGACCTGGAAACTCCTGAAGAAGGCTCGCCCAGCCCATAACATTCATTAGTAAAAAGTCACAACATTCTTCTGACTAGAGGCCAGATTTCTAATCCTTTGAGATCTAAATAAAAATTGACTGGCATTTCCTACCTCACACTTGGTGGAAATCCAATGACCTCAAGGTTTCTTCAGATTCCAATGAGTTAGAGTCCTGGTCCCTTCCAGCTCTGACTTTCTCCTTCCCCGCTTTTCCTCTCTGCTAATCCAGGCTACCTAGTGCCAATCTATCATTCAGCATACACTTCATCTTACTGAAAGCTTAAGAAGCAGAATGGGGGTTATATCACAGTGACACAATGAGCAGAAAGTTGAGTGGTAGATATCACTGTGCTTACAAGTCCTGCAGCCCCCTGTTCACTGGCCACCTCTCTTCTCAAGCTCTTCCATTTTCCTGCTCATCCTCACATTTCAAGACAGTGCTCACATATTTCATTTTCTTAACCTCCTCGCCTTCAAAAATTCAATCCCCATTATTTTTAATTGAATGAGTGAATGCAAAAATATGTACGGACTATCCAATTTGCCATCTGATGTCCAGTGAAAGGATCAGCAGTATGAATGCAGAATTACAGCAGGGATAAGTGTGCACAAAAGGAGAAATTTATAGAGTTATGGCAGCATCCTGAAGACAACACTTCCTTTCAGAAGGTGGGTGTTTTCAAGTAAGATTTTTTTCCAGAGGAGATAAGGTGGGAGTGGATTCCTGAAATAAGTACGGGTAGTTAACATTGCAATGGCCTAACCCACACATGATCTCACTTCCTATTTCCCCTGTGAAGTAGGTATTGCCATACTGAGTTTGCAAATGAGAAAACCGAGGCTAGAGAGAGAAAAAACTTGCCTATAAGAGAAAAAGTTGAGGTTCAACCTAGCTCTTTGAAATTTTAAACCTAATCTATTAACTCTAAAGTCAATGGCCATCTTGAGAAAAACAAAATGAGTAAAGGTAAAGAGAACTGAGTGGGCAGAGAACTCACATGCTCATTCATTCATTCACTCAGCTAACACCACAAAGCTCTCACCAGCACCAGGCCCTGCAGCAAATAGAGCTCTGCACCAGGAGTCCAAGGACCTCAGCTGAAAACCTGACCCCAAACTTAGCCAACCATTTTCCTTCTTTGGGCCTCAGTTTTCCCATCTGTGAAGTGGAGGTAACATGCCTGCAAGCCATCATCCCATGGATCCTATGGGGGTGCGGTTAGAAGGTGTGTGTGATGAGGCTCCAGGTTGTTGTTTTCAGTTCTGATGGGAGGTACACCCCTGTTTGCAGGATGAAGAGGCAGTTAGCTTGAAGGGCAAGGAGAGGAAGATAGAAATTTCCTGGCATCAAGGGTCCCAGTGTGAACAGGCTGGGGATGCAATGCTATGCAGCCAGCCTTATACTTGCCAGATGGGGCTGCGGGGCCTGGAAGTCACCTGGACACCTCTTGCTTCCTCACTCTCCACATCTATTTGTCACCAAGTCCTGGTGACACGAAGTCTTTAATATGTCCCATGTTTGTCCACTTTTTCCCACCTCTGCTAGTGCCTACCTGGTCCAATCCATCTCCATTGCTCACCTGCCAGACTTTGAAAGTCCCCCTCCTGGCCACCCTGCCCTCCTGCTTTGCCCCATCGAAGTCCATTCTTTCCTCAGCAGTCACAGAGACCTTTTGAGAAGAAATCTGGCTACTTCTCTGCTTAATGCTCAACTCTCCACGACTTTCTACTGCTCTTAAACTAAACTCCTAAATCCTTGCCAGAGACCCTCCATGTCCCTTTGCAGCCCCCCTCATTCCATTTGCACTCAATTGTCTTTCTGGCCTTGGGATACAGGAAGCTCCTCTTTGCCTCAGAACCTTCACATACTGTTTTCTCTGCCAGAAATGCTTTTCTCTTATCTCTTCCCTGGTCTCAGCTTCAGTGTCCCTTCCTCTGGGAAGTTTTCCTTGATCTTCTCTCACCCCCTCCTCAGACGCTTCCAACCTCCCCTTTGAAGCTCTTATGAGATGAATTAATTTTTCATTTGGTTATTTGTTAAATTCTGTCTCCTGGAACAGATGGTGGGAGAACTCACCAAGATCCACTTCTCTTCACCTTCCAGAGGAACAGTCTTCCAGCGTCCCTTGGAACACACACAGTTAGAATACAACCAGAGACTAAACTGTGAAAATTAAAGAAGGAGGTTACTTCTCCAGTGGTCCAGTGGCTAAGACTCTATTCCACTGTAGGGTACATGGGTTTGATCCCTGGTCTGGAAACTAAGATCCCACATGCTGTACAGCATGGCCAAAAAAGATAAAGAAGAGGGAGGGAGGCAGATCAATGGGCTGGAGTAGTCATGGAGGGGTTCCTGGACGAGAATAAGGTGAATTTGAAGAACTGGAGAGGATAAGGTGGTGGTTTAATCACTAAGTCGTGTCTGACTCTTGCGACCCCATGCACTGTAACCTGCCAGGCTCCTCTGTCCACGGGGATTCTCCAAGCAAGAATACCAGAGTGAGTTGCTATTTCCTCCTCCAGGGGATCTTCACGACCCAGGGATCAAACCCAAGCTTCCTGCATTGCAGGTGGATTCTTTGCCAACTGATCTATAAGGGAAGCACCAGAGAGGATAAGGGTGGGTTGCTATTCACTCTGGCATTTGTCCTTCCTTCCAGCAAATATATATTCTAACGCACCATGCTCAGTGCTTTACCAGCAGTGTGGCCAGCGGACTCTGGTGCTCTTGGGAACCATAGGAAAGTGTCTCTCCCCATGCAGAAGACCTCGAATAGTCTCCCAGAGGAGGTGATGTTTGAGCCAAGCCTTGATAAGTAGGTGTTTGCCAGAGAGATAAGAGATAGGTGAAACGATCTAAGGATCCCAGGCAGAGAGAACAACGTGAGCAGAGACCTGGAATCAAGAAGGTGCAGGGTGTTCAGGGAAGTGGCAGGGTCCAATGTGCTGGGATTTGGGGTCGTGGGGTCTGGGTACCAATGGCAAAGAGATGAGTTCAATCTCTTCACATCTGGCTTCTTGCACCTCAACCACACTGACTTCATTCAGATGATATTAAAAACTTCTGGGATGGTCCCAGGAGGCTTTTTAGAGAATATCTAAGTAAAAGTGACCAGGAAAGGTGGGATGAAAGGACAAGGGAGGGTATTTCAGGCAGAGGGAATGGCATGTGCCAAGGCCTTGGAAGACAAAGGGTCAGGCCTGAGACGGCAGCTCACCTTGTCTGGCTGAAGCATAGCTTTCCAGGTGGTTAGACAGGAGGCTGGGGAGGCAGGGCCAGATAATGTGACCTTCCTCTATAAACCCCTTATAAAGATAACAGCCCAGCAACAGTCGAAGCCTTCAGCGTTCTGTCTCCCATCTCCCTCTCCCCCATAAACTCCAGCACCTTTGCCTGTGATATTAGTGCCTAGAATTACAGTGATGATGGTGATGATAATATAACGTTTGTTGAGCTCTTAGAATGTGTTAGGTGTTGTGTCAAGCACCATTTCTTTGAACAACGACATCAACAATTACATGGATTGGTGTGTATTTTAAGTAACTATTCTTATTAGATTTTGTTATAACAGTTTTAGATTTACAAAAAAATTGAGAAGATATTAAGAGTCCTTGTATGTCCTCCACCCCATCCAGTTTTCCCTATTAGTTACATTTTATGTTAGAAATTGGTTGCAATTATTGATGAAAACTTTTACTGATTTATTACTATTAACTAAAGTTCACTGTTTATTAAGATTTCCTTAGTTTTTGGTCTAATGTCTTCTTTATATTCCAGAATCCCACATTACATTTAGTTGTTATGTTTCTCTAGACTCTTCTGGGCTGTGACAGTTTCTCAGACCTGGCTTGTTTTTTGATGACCTTGACAGTTTTGAGGAGTACCAGTTAGGTATTTTTTTCAGATGCCCAACTATTCTAGAAGATCCCCTGGAGAAGGAAGCGGCAACCCACTCCAGTATTCTTGCCTGGAAAATCCCCTGGTAGGAGCCTGGTAGGCTACAGTCTATGGGGTCGCAAAGAGTCGGACACGACTGAGCGACTTCACTTTCTACTTTCTGCTACTATTCTATCTAGTATGACTGAAATTACAGGTTATTGGAAGACTAGAGTGGTAAGTGTCATTTTTGTCATATACTGTCAAGCATACATACTGTCAATGTGATTTGTGACTGCTGATGTTGGTCTCAATCACCTGGCTGAGGCAGTTGTCAGGTTCTCTACTGTGAAGTTATTCTCTTTTCCTCCTTTTTTATACTGTACACTTCCTTGGAAGGAAGTCACCCTTGTAACTCATCCCCAAAGAGTGGGGAATTATCTTCCACCTCCTTGACTTTCTACATAAATTATTCCAAATTCATTTTTAAAATGTGCATTTAAAAAATTAAGTTTAAAAAGATTTATTTATTTATGGCTGTGCTGAGTTTTTGTTGCTTCGTGGGCTTTCCTCTGATTGTGGAGGGGGCCTATTCTCTAGTTGTGGCAAGTGGTGGCTACTCTCTAGTTGCGGTGCGTGGGCTTCTTGTTGCCATGGTTTCTCTCCTTTTGGAGCATGGGCTCCAGGGCACACAGGCTTCAGTAACTGCGGCACTGGGGGTTCAGTAGTTGCAGTTTGGCTCCTGGGCTCTAGAGCACAGGCTCAATAGTTGCAGCTCACAGGCTTAGTTGCTCCGAAGCACGTGGGCTCTTCCTGGATCAGCGATCAAACCCGTGACTCCTGCATCGGCAGGTGGATTCTTTACCACTGAACCTCCAGGGAAGCCGTCGGGCTAACGGGCAAGTCCTAAATGTGTACTTTTAAAATGGAGTATTGTTGCTTTACAGCATTGTTCAAATTCTTCTGCATGAGATATTTGTTTCCTCTTCCATTTCTTAGCTTATCATTTCCCCAAACTTCTCAACGTGGGTTGATATTTATCATCCCTACTTTCCTGGAAACCAGAAAACTATCCATTCTTCCCAACCAGCTCACTCTGGACCTAATTTCTGAAAAGCTTCTCCAGCTCCCTGAGGAAAAAAAGAATGACCTTTCCCCTGTCTTCTATAAGTCCTTCCCCTTTATAATTACAACTAATTGCCACTACACGTACCTACAGTAGGGCTTCCCAGGTGGCGACAGTGGTAAAGAACCCGCCTGCCCACGCAGGAGACATAAGAAACCTGAGTTCGATGCCTAGGTCAGAAGATCCCCTGGAGGAGGGCACAGCAACCCACTCCAGTATTCTTGCCTGGAGAATCCCATGGACAGGGCAGCCTGGCAGGCTACAGTCCACAGGGCTGCAAAGAGTTGGACACGACTTAAGCGATTTAGCACGCAGCACGGCATATGTATTGTACTCTGCTCTGCGCCAGGTACTGTGCTTCGGACTTACCACAGACTGTCTACATGAGTCCTCTGCTGCTGCTACTGCTGCTAAGTCGTTTCAGTCGTGTCCAACTCTGTGCGACCCCATAGATGGCAGCCCACCAGGCTCCCCCGTCCCTGGGATTCTCCAGGCAAGAACACTGGAGTGGGTTGCCATTTCCTTCTCCAGTGCATGAAAGTGAAAAGTGAAAGTGAAGTCGCTCAGTCATGTCTGACTCTTCGCGACCCCATGGACTGCAGCCCACCTGGCTCCTCCGTCCATGGGATTTTCCAGGCAAGAGTACTGGAGTGGGGTGCCATCACCTTCTCTGCATGAGTCCTCTAGTTGTTCACAACCTTGACATCCTGTGCTAGACTGGAAGCTCCATGAGGGCAGGAATGTTGTCCAATTTGCTCACAGCTGTGTTTCCAGCCAACCAGCAGGGTGTCTGATAGGAGGCCCTTAATCACTATGTAACCAATTGGGAGATGCTTCCTGGAGGAAGGCAACTGGCAGGTGATTGTTTATGTGTCCTTCCTCAGGGACTGGGTGCTCCCCGAGGGTAAGGCCAGCCTCGATTCATCGAGACCTAGAGGCCGAGAGGCAGCTGAGTGTGACAGGAGGTCTGAGCCCCTGAAAGGACCCAGGGACTGGCCGCCTCCTCAGGTAGAAGTGAAGTCTGGAAGCTGACACAGCCCGGGAGGCCGAGTCGGGAGGACTTGCTGACTGATTGGCTGGGGAGGGTGAGGCGGGAGGAGGAGTCACACACAGATGGCTCTGAGGTCTGGAGCTGGGGGACAGCCGGTGCCACCTCTGAGAGACTCGGCGAGGAGAGCCGCTGACAGCCTCCGGCGGCCCCACCCTTTGGGGGCTCGGGCCTAGGGCCAGGGAGGGCTGGAGCTTACTGAGGGAGGGGTGGCCTGGCATGTACAAACTTCTGCCCCCACTCCCGTGTCCTCGACTTATAAAAAAAAATCTCAGGCTGGATTTTGAACGCGACCGTTCGTTATCAGGTGTGGAGGGCCCATCCTAGGGGTCCCCTCCTGCCTGCGGTCTGCGAGGAAGACCCCCGGGTGCCGCCTGGCCCCGCGCAGGCTCGGCCTGGTCCGGGCCGTGGCCCGGCAGGCCCAGGTCCCCCAGCCCGCCTGTGTCCTCGACTTATAAAAAAAAATCTCAGGCTGGATTTTGAACGCGACCGTTCGTTATCAGGTGTGGAGGGCCCATCCTAGGGGTCCCCTCCTGCCTGCGGTCTGCGAGGAAGACCCCCGGGTGCCGCCTGGCCCCGCGCAGGCTCGGCCTGGTCCGGGCCGTGGCCCGGCAGGCCCAGGTCCCCCAGCCCGCCGTCGCCGGGGAGGGGGCGGCGAGGCGACGGCCGGGCCTGGGCGGGACAATGGCCGCGGCCGCCGGGGCCCCGGGAGCCCCCGCGCTGGGGAAGGGGCTGGCCTAGGGCCGCGGGCTCCGGTGCCCTCCCCGCGCGGCTCGGGCGGGCGGAGGGGGGCGAGGAGTTCCTTTGTGGTTCTGCCTCCGGCGCGGCGCGGGCGGGGGGCGCCGCGCAACTTTGCGAGGCGGCGGCGGCGGCGAGCTCGAGACGAGGCCCCGGGGCCCGAGTGAGCCCGGAGCCGGAGCCCCAGCCCGGCCCTGCTCGGGCCGCCGGGCGCGGGGCTGCGGCCGCGTCCCGGAGCCGCCGCCAGCACAGCCAGGTCCGTGCGGGCCCGGGGCGCGGGGAGCGGGCCCGGCGGCGGCGGGCACTCGCCCGCGGGAAAGTTGCGCCGAGTTGCGGGCGGGGGGCCGGCCGGGGCGCGGGCGCTGTCAGCGCGGGCCGGGGCACTCCGAGGGCCCGGGGCCGCCTGCGCCTCGGGCCCGGCCCGGAGCGGCGGTGGCGGCAGCGGCGCGCGGGGTAGGAAGTGTCTCCTGGTCCGTGCGGGCCCGGGGCGCGGGGAGCGGGCCCGGCGGCGGCGGGCACTCGCCCGCGGGAAAGTTGCGCCGAGTTGCGGGCGGGGGGCCGGCCGGGGCGCGGGCGCTGTCAGCGCGGGCCGGGGCACTCCGAGGGCCCGGGGCCGCCTGCGCCTCGGGCCCGGCCCGGAGCGGCGGTGGCGGCAGCGGCGCGCGGGGTAGGAAGTGTCTCCGGCGGCGTGTCTGGTCTGTTCTCCGAGTGTGCGTGTGTGTGTGTGTGTGTGTGTGTGTGTGGTGTGCGCGTGTGTGTGTGTTTTCTTAAGCCGGGCTATTCAAACCTGCTGCAATTCTCCGGTAAACAATGATTCATGGGGCTTAATGCAAATAAACGGATTGCAAACGGCGCGGTTCGCGCACTTTGCAGCCGGCCCGGTGGAGCGGCCAGTGCCGGATTTCTCCCTTTTTTTGCAGATCTGCAGAATATGGCGTCCCTGTCCTGTTTTAAAAATAAGCCAGGCTGCCATTTTTGTTTTTCTTTTGTCTGAAAATTTTAATAAAACTGTCTGAGAATGTGGGAGAGGCGGCTGGAAGCAGAGGGGGCACCCGAAGGGTTGGCTTTTTTCCTTTTCTTTGGCGAGAGCCGCGAGCCTTTCGGGGAGGTGAGACACAATGCAATTGCACTTTAAAGAAAAAAAAAAAAGGAAGCCGCTGGGCGATTTGTGGGGGAGGTTTGGGAATTTAAAGTTAACTTCGAAAGTTTTCTTTTTTTTTAAGCTTTTTTTTTTTTTTGGAAGGCGGTGAAATGCCGCGAAAGGATCTCGGGGCGCATTTCTCCCCCCAGCCAGCCGCCTTTGCGGGATTTTTGGGAAAAGTTAACTGCCTGTTTCCTCATAGCTGCTGGGGGGATTGTGGAAGGTTGAGGATGGGGGTTTTGGGGACCAGGAAATGTCTTTTGGAAGAGGCATTGCAAGGAGCTATATTCTCAAATTTGGAGGAAAGGGTTGGCAGTAGGGGTTCTGAGTGGGCCCCCGGTTTCCAGCTAAGACCCTTGGCATGAGGAAATAATCCTGCTGTCTGCCACCGTGCCCTGGAGCACTGTGCAACCCTCAGAGCTGTAAGCTCTGTGGGGGGTGGGGGTGGGGTGGGCCTGTCTCCTTCATGGGTGGCCAGGGCCCTATTGTAGGCAGAAATCTTGCCCTCCGTGCGGGGGTGGCTCCCGCCGGAGAGCCCCTTCCCCTGGTGGGCCTCCTGGCCCTGGTAGGTGGCATCTGGGTGAATGCCCTTAGGTGGTTGGCTGTTTGGCTAGGGGCAGGCGGGCACCCCCAGTGGGTCCTGTCTGAGGGGAGGGGCAGGAGAGTTTGGTGGTGGGGGTGGTCTGAGCCTCTTCCCTGTAGTGTGCTCTTACCGCCTCTCCCCTGCACCTTGGAGGCTCCCCGTTGAAGGCAGTTAGACTTGGGTGAAGTTCCTGGAGCATCTCTCTGGACAGGTCAGGACTTGCTGGCTTTTAGACTACAGAAGGGTTCTTAAGGTCTACAAGGTCTGGTGTGGCTGGCGCTGTCCAAGGCGCCTGGGCAGGCTGGGCCTGGTCTTGCCCTCCTGGAAAATTCTGTCTGTCCTAGGAGGTCCCTAAGCCTGTCTAACCCCTGCCCCAAGGTCTCCTGGAGGCAAGACCCCTCTAGTCACTCCTGTGTTTTGGCTCCACCAGACAAGGTGAGCTGAATTCAGGCAGAGCCGGGGGTTAAAGGCTGAGACTTAGGGATTCAGGGCTGCAGAATTTGGTATATCTGAGCCAGAGGGGAACTAAGCTAGGCATTTTTCAGATGGAGAAACTGAAGTCCAGAGAGGAGAAGTGACTTGCCCAAAGTCATACTGCCAAGTTAGGAGATCTGAGACAGAGATGTTCAGGTTTTCATGTCTGGGCTCTCTCCGCTGTTCTCTGTTGGCAGGGTGGCAGGGGAGGTGGGGGTTGACTCCTGGAAGAGTCATTTTGGACAGAACTGGCCTGGGGTGGAAGAGCATGTCTGCCTATACTTGTCCCCCTGCCCCTACCATCATAATCCTGCCTGGGTGTAGAGTATGGCTGTTATCACATCAGGTTCTCCCAGAAACTCATTTGGGTTAAATTGTCAAGGTGAGGATACTTAACTCCATTTTAAACTTAGGAAACTGAGGCTTGGAGAGGTTGAGCAGTGGCAGAGGAGGGCTTAAACTCAGGCCTCTGGATTTGTCCAGGGAGCCTTTTCCTGGGTAGATTTTGGTACTTGTGGATAGGTGTCTTTCCTAACTTTTAGTTTTTGATCTTTCAGATTCATCTACTGACCTCAGTGACTGTGTAAAAAAAAATGTAGAAGCCTGCCCCCTTATGCCCCCTTAAGACTATCAGAGCTGGTAAGGCCCGGAGAGGTCATCTGGGCTCAGAGAGGGAAGCCACTGGCTTGAAGTCACCTAGCGATTTGGGTCCCAGCTAGGAGCAGAGCCATGGTCTCCTGTCTTCTTTTCTCTGTGAGACACTCAGAGGGAAAGGGACCCACTCTACCTAGTCGCCAGACTCCACTGGGCCCAGGACATCACTGGTTGCTGGTTGCAGTGATGGGGCCAGGGGCGTCATGATGGCCAACACTAGTCTGCCTCCAGCCCTTCCCTGGGCAGATGCTTCCCTGCTTTTCTGCACAGTGAGTCCCTTCCTCCTTTTCTCCCTCCCTCCCTTCTTTCCTTCTTCTCCATCCGTTACTTCATTCATTAGTTTGCTAGATTATTCCTTTATTCTTTCACTGTACATTTGTTAATTTATTGGTTAGTCATTTCAGTAGTCATTCATCTGCCTGTCCATCTGTCCATCCATCCATTCAATCCTCAGCTTATCTAGTCCGGGCTGGACAGCCATGTGATATATAAGTACAGTCTTCAAGGGCTCCAAAGCCAGTAGGGTACAGAAAGCACTAGCTCAGGCAGTATTTGTGGGCGCCACATGAGTTCCCAGGGAAGGTCTCTCTGAGAAGTAGAGGCTTGAAAATACTCTTGTGATGGTGAATCTGGGTGCTGGGACCAAGATGCCTTTTTTTTTTTTTAAACAATGTGGTATATGGCTTGTATGACTTTGGGCACATTCTTCTCTCTGAGCCTCTACTTCTTGATCTTTAAAATGGGGTAATCACTGTGACTCATGGCTTGTTGGGAACCACCTCAAGAGTGTCTGCAACCTCTCCCTGCCCTGGCCAGGCATGTGATAGGAGCTCGGTGTGTATCAAGAAGGATGGTTGATTACCAGTTCAGGGCCTGCCTTGATTTGGAAGACCATTATGGTTTCAGAATGAGCCCAGTGATCTGGGGACCCTGAAAACCTTGTTTAACCTTGTCATTCCCCTGCTGAAACTCTTCTCATATTTCCTAAGCATTTCAAAAACCAAAAACCCAATGTCCTTTAGGGGCCTACAAGGCCCTTTATGAGCCTCCCCAGTGGTGCAGTGGTAAAGAATCTGTCTGCAATGCAGGAGACTCAAGAGACACAGGTTCAGTCCCTGGGTCAGGAAGATCCCCTGGAGGAGGAAATGGCAACCCACTCCAGTATTCTTGCCTGGAGACTTCCATGGACAGGGAAGCCTGGCAGGCTACAATCCTTGGGGTCACAAAGAGTTGGACGTGACCGAGGACATCACACAAGGCCCTTTATGGTCTGGGCCTGCCCGCCCCTCCATCTCAGCTCCCCTGTCTCCCAGTCTCACCACGTTCAGCCACAACAACTTTCTTTCTGCAGCTTTTCTTTCTTTCTGTTGGCAGGGCCTTTGGACATCCACCCAAACCTAGAATGCTCGCATGGCTGGCGCCTTCTTGTTTCACCGGTTTTGACTCAGTTGGGGCTTCCCTGGCCACCTGCTCTGTAATAGCTTCCCACTGTCACTCATGGGCACATCATCCCTTGCAGCTCTTACCAGTATCTGAGACTTCTTCCTGTATTTATTTATTTGCACTTCTTACCTGTCTGCACGGCTGGCAGGTGCTTAAACCCCATGCAGGCGAGTAGGCAGGTGGGTCTAGTGTGGGGTGGCTGTGGCTTTGATGGAGGTGAGGAGATGCCGGGGAGCCCAGGTGTGGCGGAAGCCCTGCAGCGGGGCAGCTCCTGGGAGATGAAGTGACACTGAGCTCTCTGCCCTCCTCTCCCCTGGGAGACTCCAGGCTGTTGTCAGGAAATAATGAGATGATTAAATCACAGGATCTAAGAATCCCAGTCTCTTCCAGTCTCAGAACTTGGCATCTGAGAAGCTTTCTGACTCAGAACCTTTGACCCTGGAATCCACGTTTGATCCAATCTGGGGTTTTTTGTTGCTGTCTAGTCGCTAAGTTTTATCAACTTCTTTGCTACCCTGTGGACTGCGGCCCCCCAGACTCCTCTGTCCATGGAATTCTCCAGGCAAGAATACTGGAGTGGGTTGCTATTTCCTTCTCCAGGGGATCTTCTCGACCCAGGGATCGAACCCAAACCTTGTATCGCAGGAGGACTCTTTACCACTTTGCCACCAGGGAAGCCCAGATCTGGGATTTAGACCCTTACGTAGGAGCTCTTCACTGCCTTATTTATTTAGTAGCCCTGAGTGCTCACTTTGTGCTGGGCCATGTTCCAAAAGGCTTTGTAAACATAGACATGCTTAATCCTCATTGTTATCACGCCCATTTTACAGCTAAGGAAACAGAGGCACAGAGACATGAGGTAACTTGGCCAAGTCCACAGAGCTTATCAGGCGCATTGTGTGACTGGAACCCAGCACTCCAGGACTCCGCCTTAGAACCCCACAGCTGTTGAGGGGAAGCCCAAACTCACCCGACCCCTCCACAGAGCGGGAACCCCCTTCCCACATCCTTGACAAGAGGGCCTCTGATCTCCGCTAGAGTGATGGGGAGTTCCCTCCTGACCAGGCCCCTCAGCCTCCCTTTGTCAGACCATCGTCATTTCTGGAAAGATCGTCATTTCTGGAAAGATCGTCTTTACAGAGGGCAAAGTGCTTCTCCCACCCTGTGAATGACGCTTCGGAAGGGATGTTAGCGTTATGGGTTCCCAGTGCTTTTGACCTTGTGGTTTTGTGACTTCAGGATCTTCTTTCTCCCCACTGGGTTGTGAGCTCCCTGGGGGCAGGCCACCCCGTGCCTGGTGTTGTATGTGTGACCTGGCACCAAGCATACACGCCTTCCAAGCCCCTCCTGTGCCTGTAGCACTGTGCTTGGCCCTGCTCCAGGGTATTGGGCAGGCTTGTTGTACTTAGGGCAACAGGACACTGATGTCTCCATGTAGCCCCATGTGTACCCAGTTCTTGAAGAACCACTCGATCTAAAGTCACATGTTAATTGAAGAGAGACAGACGTCACAGTTAGCCAGCCAAACCTCACTCTGTCCACAGGGGAGACTGCAGCAGGAAAGGAGAGGCGTGGGCCTTGTCCAGGCCACCCGTACCTCCGGATGCCTTCCTGGTAGGCTTTCCTCTCCCCAGGTGTCACTTGGCTGCCACGGTATGTGTCTTGGGATCAAAAGCAGCAACAGCCCGGTAGGGGAGCTGCTCCGTCTGTCACACCGCCCTCCTTATCTCCACCTCGGTGGGGAATGTTCCCTGATGCACAGGGCTGCAGAGAGCCCAGCACCCCACCTGGACTTGGGTGGGATTGAGAGGTGGGTGGTGGAAGTGTGTTGGGGGCTGTGGGTTCAGCTTTCTACTACCAGAACTGGTCAGACTCTGGAAGCTGGTAAGGATTTGGAGAGGGGGCTGAGTGGTGTGTTGAGTGTTAAGGTGTGTGGGGGAGGCCTGGGGATTTGGCTGTGGGCAGCATGCTGCCTTGTCCCTGCCTCATCCATGTGGCAGAATGTCCGTGGGGGCAGTCTTCACCATTTGAGTCCATATCTGAGCTTTGAGCAAAGGCTTTATGCTCCTTGAGGGGACAGTCTAGCCATTTTAACTTCTGGGATTCAATGCAGGGGGCACCTGGTTGGGGTGGACACAGCCTCCAGACATCACGCACACACATATTCACACCCCCCAGTCCTTCCACATCCACCTTTGACCCTACCTCTGCTACCCTACTTTTGCCAGTTTGAGGGGCTGCCCTGCTATTTCAGAAACACTACCAGAGATGCCCTGAACTGGGCCTATAGGAGCCGGGCATTCAGAAGACAAGTCCGCTAGAGTGTCCACATACGTGATACACACGCGTGCACTCCTGCCACCCACGGATCACACATGGTAGTCATATACCCACGTGTGCCTCCCAAGAACCAACGCACAGCCGCCTGCTGCCCCTACTCGGGGCCTTCCACACTCATGTGCATGCTGTGTTTACACATCAGTGCATCTTACACTGGCCTTACATCCTTTGGCCTTGCACAGGATCCCTCCTGCACACCTGTGCACTCACGTGTGCCCATGCCCCACACAGACTTGCTTGCAGCCTGCCTGGACCTCCTGCCCTCAGTAGCAATGCTTCTCAAGCACTTACTGTGTACCAGGCCCCCTGGTCGATGCTGGGGACACTGGTTGGGGGGACCAATGTCGTCCCTGCCCTGGTCTAGAGACTTGAGGCAAACACAGCTGAGGATATGATTACAGACTTTGGTACCTGTTGGAAAGGAACCACTTTCCTATGACGAGGGCTGCCCTATAGCTTGGTGCTTTGACATTTACTGTAACCAGTGGTGATGATGGTGTGTACAGGGGAGAGGTACTTCAGGGATGAAGTGATCTGGCTTGAAGTTTTCCAGGTGAGGGCATTGCAGGCAGAGAGAAGAGCTGGGGTGAATTCCCCAAGGTGGGAAGTCAAGGACCACGGAGAGGTTGGTGGCCCTGAGACCTGGGAGAAGTGGGCCTGGGCTGCTGGGGCTTGTGCCAGGTCTTCCATGGCCTTGACCCTCCCACCCACATGTCCAGCCCAGACCCACCCCATCCCTCTCTGGTCAGCCCAGCCCTCCCTTCGCTGCTCTGCCCTGCTCAGGGCCCACTTTGCAGGCTGCCATGCCAGCCTTGGGCCCCATCTTTCCTGCCCCACAGGCTGCCCCCCAGGGGTCCTGAGATACAGTCCCAGTACAGGCTCTGATCGCCTGCTGGTGGTTCCCGGCCTGGGACCCCCAAGGACCTATCTATAATGCTCCTGGGGGCCAGGCCGCAGCTGGGGTTCAGCAGCTGGCTCTTGCGCTGAGCTAATCCCAGACTTGACTCTCTACCAGGCCACCGGGCAGCCCTGTGGGTCCTGAGAAACTGCACCCCGCCCCCTGCCCCCAGGCCAGTTGACATATCTGATTGGTCCCATTTCCAGGACAGAAGGTTAGGAAAGGCTCCCATGTGCCTTGGAGAACCTCATAGCAAAATGGTAGCAGCCACCACGGAATCCGTACCACAGAGCAGGCTCTGTTCTAAAGACGTTATACCTATTAACTCATCAGATCCTCACAGCAATGCTGAGGAGACTCCGTTACCATCCCAGTTCGGTAACAGTATCTGTGCTTTGACCTTGTCTTGTTCCAGAATCTGTACTTTCAGTATTCAGTGGCCACATTGCCCTCAGAGGGTCCAAGAACCTGGACTGTGGTTTAGTTGCATCTCTTTGTTTTATAGAGGAAGGAACAAAGGCCCAGAGAGGAAATGGACTTGCTAAAGGTCACACAGCGAGCGGACAGAAGGGGCTCCCTCTGCCCCCACCAGCTGCGTGGCTGGCACATTACGTCCTCTCCAAGTCTCATTCGTGAACCCAGGCAGGCGAGGGAGAGATTGCCTTAGAAGCTAGCAGGGTGGAATCTTTGTGGGGTTTGGGGATTGCAGTTGAATAGACATGGGTGGGGGCTTTGGGGGCACCCTGGACGTGGGCTTTGTAATAAGTTATCGAGTTGCTCATTTTTGTTCCAGGCATCTTCCTGAATGTGTGTTATATTTCAAAATGTTCACAGCATCCACCTCACAGGGGTCATTAGGAGCCTGAGTGAGAAATGCTTGTAAAGCACCGAACAGTGCCTGGGATGGAAGAAGTGCTCAGTGACTTATTATTGTGGTCATTTCACACTGGCAGAAGGAGTTTCCGCTGGGGATAGGAGCTGGGGGTCCCCAGCAGACATGGCAGCAGAGGAGGGCATGGGTTCAAAGCCTGCGGAATGTCCTCAGCCCTGAGAAGGCAGTCACGGCCCGTTCCCTGGCAGAGACGCTGGGGCTCCCAGGGAGGATTACCACCCTGGGTGTCTGGGTGGCCGATAGTGGGAGAGGGGGGGACTGGGAGGGGAGGGCACGGCATCCCAGCTCCCACTGACCAGGGCGCAGACAGCAGCCCCCTTCCGCTCTGATCAGCCCCAGCCTCACAAAGAAAACAGCCCTTCCCAGCCCCTGAGGGCTGCGGAAACCCAGCCTAATTGGATCCAGGACCCTCGGGAGCCTAGTTCATCACAGGAAGTTCCCAGGAGCAAGTTTCCGAGGCTGGCCTGGGTCTTGGGGATGGGGTGGGGTGCAGCAGCTGGGACTCGGGACTCTGTGCTGTGTGAGTAGGGGCATATGGAGGGCAGAGGGGTCGTGGGAATGGGGTCTCAAGGTGCTGGGAAGACGGGAAACTTCAGCTTCTCTCTCCTAGACCAACTCCTGCTTGTCCATGCAGGCCGTCCTCTTGGCCCCATGATGACCCATCTACTGAAAACCTTGACCATGGCCTTTCTCAGCCCAGGGACCCCTGAACATGGCTCCACGTGGCCTTTCATTTAAGTGTCTAAGCCTGGAACTCTGGCCCTTTGTGAATTGCCCTGGCTTCCTCTTCCCCTGCGAATTCCTACACTGGGCTCTTGTGCACCCTATGACTGTAGTTCTCCAGGCTCCTTTCTCCATGGGGTTTTCCAAGCGAGAATGCTGGAGTGGATTGCCACTTCCTCCTCCAGGGGATCCTCCTGACCCAGGACTGAAGCTGTGCCTCCTGCATCGTGCATTGGCAGGTGGATTCTTTGCCACTGCGCCACCTGGGAAGCCCATGAGATGCCCACACTGGGCTCACACCAGACCAACATGATGCTGTGTGCTTTCCTGCCTCGGGGCCTTTGCACATGCAAGCCTTCCCACCCAGTCTGCCCTTCCCTGGCATCTCTTTTGACATCTCCCCTTCCCTCCAACAGTAAGTCCCACCTTCATGCAGTCTTTGTTCATCCCTCAGTGGGATGAGCTCATCTTCTCAAGAGCACCCCTACCCCTAGCCCAGCTCTACCCCAGCAGTTCCTTGTTGCCCCTCTCTGGGGCGTGCGTGTGTGCTGAGTCACTTCAGTTGTGTTCAACTCTGTGACTCTCTGGGCTGTAGCCTACCAGGTTCCTCTGTCCATGGGATTCTGCAGGCATGAGTACTAGAGTGGGTTGTCATTTTCCGGGATCTTCCTGACCCAGGGATCAAACCTGCATCTCCTGCGTTGCAGGCAGACTCTTTGCCACTGAACCACTGGGGAAGCCCCCTCTCTGGGGCAGGGGACATATTTGAGAACACATTGCCGTCCTAAGAAGCAAGCAGCTTTCCCCATGTCTTTGCATCCTGGTTTCTGCCTGGAATGCTCTCCCTCTGCTCTCTCGCTTTCCTGGCAAACGTCCCCATCTTTGAGGCCCATGGAGACACACCCCCTCCTCCCATGTGTTTCTTCAGTGAACATCTATCGAGCAGCTAGGGTGAACTAGGCACTTGAGCACCTACTGTGCATCCGGTGCAAGGCTTTGGGGTTGTGGCAGGCTCTCAACCCTGTGTTCAAGCGTAGCAGCGGTGGGATGTTTAGAGCCAAGATACAGAGGCAGGGGAGGGGAAGTGTAAAGGGCCATGGGGTGTGTATAACAGGAGGGGGTCGGAGAGTGACCTTCAGCTGAGACCTGAAGGAAGAGCCCTAGTGGGCTGTGCCGCTGAGTCCCAGTATAAGGTTGTCCAGGAAGTTGCTCAGCCAAGAACCAGACCCAAGCCCTGGTCTTGGGAAGCTCACAGCCACCTAGGGGCTCGGGCAGATAAGTCACCAGGCAGTTCTAGGGTAGTGGGATCAGTGGTTTGGTTGCAGTGGAGGAGGAGCCCAGGACACTGCAAGAGCTCAGGGGAGAGGCTGCAAAGAGAGCCTAGGACGGGGGTGGTGATCAGGAAGGTTCCCTCTAGGCGGTGACACCTCACCTAACTCTTGATGGTTGATGGGTATCTGACAAGGTTCCCGCTGGGTGATGGCCCCCACATGGAAGGGCAGAGCCTGTGCAAAGGCACGGTGGCATGAGAGCAGTTTGTTTTGGGAACCTGAGAGTAGTGTAGTGAGGCTGGAGGGAGGGATGCTGTGGGGATGTACCTGTCCGGATGCATGTGACCAGCAAGGCTTGCTTAACAAAGGCCTCTGGGCCACCCTGGAGAGTTTGAACTGTGTTCCCAAAGTTATGGCAACCCAGTAAGGATTTTACACAGGAGAGTGAGTGAGAAAGTGGACAGGCTTTCCTTTGTCTGACTTTGGCTCCCAAAGTCCCCAGATAGGAAAGGGGAATCCCTTTCTGACTGCACTCCTGGCTTGGGTCTGGGGTGGGGCTTGAGGCCTGTTGTGGACTTTGAACAAGCTCCTGGCCCTCTCTGAGCTCAGGTCTCCTGGGTAAACCTGCAGGGCCTGAGGCCAGAATCCTAATGGGGCCGTAGGCGGGGGCTGGGGTGTCTTGCTTGGCCAAAGCTGGCTGAACTGTTAGTGTTATTAAAAATATTCCTTAAAAAGTCATGTAGTCACACTGCAGAAAAGTCAAGAATAGAGAAATGAAGTAAACCAAAACCTACCCCCATTTCTGTCCCCACCCCAAGCCCGAAACACACCAGTGCCAGTATTTTGGTATTTTCTTCCAGCACCTGGTTTTTATATAGATGTCATTGCTCTATCTATACAAATAATTTAAAACACTCCCTCCACCCCCATTATTGTTGTATCACGAGTATTTTCTAAATGACTGCAGGGGGGTTTTAATCCTTTCTAATGGATCTAGTGTCAGAGTGGAGAGCATGAGCTTCGGAGCCTGACTTTCTGAGTTCAAATCAGCCACACACTGTATGACTTTGGGCAAGTTACCTAATTTCTCTGTGCCTCAGATCTTTGTGAGGTTGATATGAATGTAAAATGAGTCATTACAATGCCAGTAAACATTTGCTATTATCGGCGACTATAGACTGTGTCACTGTGTGACATGATTTACAGAGCCATCCCCCTGTTTAAAATTTTGGCTGCTCCAGGTTTTTGCTACTGTAAAAACAAACAAAAAACCACTGAAGCAAACAGCTTTGTGAATAAAACTTTGTTTATATTTGGGGTATTTTCTAGGGACAGATGACCAAGAATAGGATCACTAGACCAGGAAGTTTGAATGTTTTTACAGAGCTCCTGACACATTATTGCCAGATTATTTTCAGAAATGACTTCCAATTTACACTCCCAGAAATAATGCAGGAGAGTGCCAATTTCACCATACCCTCACCAGCACTGAGCATTACCATGTTCTTATTGCTTTTTGCTCTTTTAACTTGTGAAGCTCATTTAATTTTCGCTGCTAGGGAAGCAGAACCATTTCTATGTTTATTAGCTGTTATAACTTTTTTGGGTCTGCTAGTCTACAGCACACAATCTCTTCTCAGATCAGTTAGGAAGATAGGGCTTAAGATATAGGAAATAGGGAAGAGTATAACACAGGGGAGAACATAGTGCCAGAGTGGGTGGTGGGGACTCAGAGGAGGGGGAAGGGACTTTCCTCTGGGCCATGACACTTTCGGTTCCCTCTGCTTAGACTGTTCATTCATTCAAACATTTATCAGGTACTTTTTGGTTTAAAGGTAAATGACTCAGCCTCGATTGTGCCCTGACAGAGAGCATGTCCAGCTGCAGAGATGGATGAGAAAACAGACAGAAGATGGAATGACAAGTGTCTGATGATGGAAATGCAAGGCACAGAGGGAACAGAGAAGAGGGGTGCCCAACATAGCCTCGCAGTCCCAGAAGGCTTCCAGGAGGAGGTGGCCTTTAAACTGAGGCCTAAGGAATAAATTGTAGTTAACCAGTGAAATGGGGGAAGGCAGAGAGTTCCAGGGAGAGGTGAGGAAGTGAGAAGGGAAGTGGAGCACTGGAGAAGCCCTCGGTCTGGCTGGGCAGAGCGGAAGGTGGAAAGAGCCAGTGAGGCCAAAGAGGTCAGCAGAGGCCAGTCACGGAAGGCCTCAGGAATCCAGACCTGGTCTGGCAGGAACGAGGGAGCCATTAAAGATTCTCATGAGGGGAATGTTATGATCTGATTTGTATTTTATAAATAGCAGAGGGATTGCAATAGGAGAACAGAATGGGAGGCGTGGGTAGAGGTGAGGGTCCCTCAGAGGAGGCTCTTGGAATAGCTGAGGCCAGAGCAGAAGGGGGCCAGGACCAGGGCAAGGAAGGTGGTAGAAATACTCCTGGATGGATCCTGGCCAACACCTGCCAGGACCCACCCGTTGGCCAGGACCCACCCGGTCCTGTGTGCCTGGAGGATGGGGCCTGTGTGGGATTCAGCATGTGACTATCAGCTGAGCACCCACCATCACTGACCCTGATTCCGCCTGCTCCCCGCTGCCTCCAGACCCTTGTATGTGCTCCACCCCTCCCCCCAGCTACCAACCACTTTCTTTCTCTCCTTTTTAAAAGAATAAATTTATTGTTTTCATTATAAAAGCAACAACAACATTGCAGAGCATTTGGAAATCAGAGAAACAAAGACAAAAAAACCAGGTTAGCTCCAGCCGCCTCCCCCAGCACTGCCAGCCTCCCTCTGGGCGTGGTTCCCCGCAGCTTGCTTTTTCTGACGCAGGTTTTTATTTTTGCTTCTTTGTAATCATAGTATCTGGACAGTTTTGGGTCCTGCTCTCTCCCATTTGCTTGTTGGGAGCTAGTTCCCTGGTGGCCATGGGGTCTGGGCAAATCTCATTTTTTAACATATCTGGGCTGGCCTGAGGATGGGGTGGGTGGGACAAAAGTTGCTTAAGTATACCCTCTGTCCTGCAGTGGGCAAAGGTAATCACCTTCCCCTCGGGCTGCCCCGTTATCTGTGTGACTGTTCGTCCAGGCCTGAACCTCCCCAGGTGGGAGGGCCTGGCCCCTGGTGTAACCCTTCCTCAGTGCCCCTGCCCCTAGTTTCCCTTTGTGGAGCTTGCTAGGCTGCCCTCAGGGGCCACTCTCCTGGGAAAGCGTGATGGACTGATTTGGTTTGCGATCCAGACTCAGCTCTGTGACCTCAGGCAAGTTACTTAACCTCTCTGGACCTCAGTTTTCTCATACGTACAATGGGTCTATTGCAACAGTTAAATAATGGCTATAAAATGCCCTGACACCTTTCTTGGCTTACTGTAAGAGTTCAGGAAAAGATGGTTGATATTGTACTTTCTCATTCTGCAAAGAGTTTCTGAGACCACCTTGGACTAGATGCTGGAATGGCAGAAGTGAATGAGCACCAACTCTACCTGTGTGCAGAGCTCAGTCTGGTGGGGAAGTCACCCAGGGACACAGGACTGCACCGGAATGTGATCACTCCTGCACTGCTGCACCAGATCTGGGTGGCGTCCTAACTCCATCACTTGCTAGCTGTGTGACTTTGGGCAGATTGGTCGACCTCTCTGGCTGCAGTTTCCTCTTCTGTTAGGTGCATATCTCACGGTGACATGATGCGTGCAACATACTCAGCACAGTGCCTGGCACTTAGTAGGTGTTGAAATCAATAGTAGCTGCCATTTTTATTATTACTGTTATTGTTATTCCCATATACAAGGTGCTGTTGGGAACACAGAGGAGTGACTGACTGGGGGTTCAGGGAAAGCTTCGTAGAAGAGGGAACACTTGAGCTGGGTCTTGAAGGATGAGTAGAAGTTCACCAAGTGGGAAAGGACACTCTAGGTAAGGAGCCTGTGATTCCAGGTTGAAACCTGTCAATGAGGGGTTTGTTGGGTGACTAAGGCATCGTGCTCATCTCAGCTCCCCTGAGTGCCCCTCACCGCCTCCCTCTGGGGCTGCTTGGGGGCTTTGTGCTCCCACCCTCCTGTCGTAGCATCCACCTGTGACTCTGTCCTGGAGGTTGTGGGGTCCCGCTCACGGGAGTTGCCGTGTCCCCATCTGTTCATGTTTGGGATCACAGATCTGTGTCTGTCAGAGTTTGGTGCTGTCTGTCTGCATGTTCCTGTGATTGTCTGTCTGCGTTGGTATCCAGGGGACCTCGCAGGCCACACCATGGTGCTGGGGGGCAACCTGCATGCTTCCTTGGTCTCCAGCTCTAAGCAAATAGCCAGGCCTTCTTGGTCATTCTCCTCCCTGGCCCAGGGTAGCTCCTGCCTCTCACCTCCGTTCTATTCGCTGGGGACCTTCAACCGGTTCCCTCCCACTGCCGCCTCTCCTGGCTTCTCCAGTCCCACCTATGCTCAGCAGGCACAGATTCTGTCCCATTACCCAACTTCTTCAAGTCTAGACCCCAGGCCTCAAATTTAGAAGCTGCCTTTCTAGGTCTAGCCATGGCCAGTGGCTCCAGCCTCACATCCTGTCTCACGTCCACGCTGATCACTTTAGCTACCCTCCCACACCATGCTGTTTCTCACCTTGGGACTTTTGTTAAGACTGCTGCTTCCACCAGCAATGTTCCCACTCCTTCTTTCCTGGCTAACTTCCACTCATCCTTTAAGACCCAAAGCACATATCACCTCTGCTGGGAAGTCCTCCTTGATCCTTTCTTTGCATCCTGAGCTCTGGGCTGCTCATCCCTGACTTGGGGGGTAAGAACAAGTGACTTGCCCAAGATCACGCAGCTAGTGTTTTGGAGCCAAGATTTGAACCTGGGTGCCCCGGGCTCCAACTAAGGCAGGTTGTTCCATGGTCCAGGTGAGGGGACAGTAGCTAGGACTTGTGAAGAGGATGCAGTGGATCTGAGAGAGTTTGGAAATGGAATCCTGGGAACATGGCTGGTAGTGGGTCTCAGCTGGGAAGGGGGAGGTCAGGGTCGGTGGCAGGAACATCTGGGCAGGTTGGGATGCCCTACTCAGGGGATGCCTAGAGGGTTACGTATCCCAGGGGAAGGCCAAGTCCAGACTGAACAGCCCATGAGAGGTCAGGGAGGTAACTGGAATGTGGTCCTGGAGCTCTAGGGGGCAGCCAGGTCTAGGGGTGGAGATCTAGGGATTTTCTGGTATTTAAAGTCCTGGAGTGGATGGAGCATCCAGGGACTGGGGCCAGTGGAAGGAGGAGGCTCCTGCTCACCCTGAGAAGCCTAGGCTGTGGAGGTGCAAGCTGGGAAAGAGAGTGAGAAGATGTGGAAACCAGGGCTCAAAGCACTGGATCTCCAAGGGTCAGGGTGGCTGGGAGGCCATGAAGGATAGGACTGGGAGGTGGCCCATTGCCTTTGACCACATGGAGGTCCCTGGTGGCATGTGGCAGGTCTCATAGGCCAAATTTCTTTTTTTTTTTTTTTCACAGAAGAAAAAAAAAGTGTCTGCTTCCTCCACTTATCTCGGGGCCCCCAGAGGACAGGGCTCTTCTCTTTGCCTTCGATTCCCCAGCAGCAGTCCCCAGTTTGGCCCAGAGGATGTATCCAGAACCAGTGGATGAGTGGATGGGCGGGTGGGTGGCTCTACAAGGTGTTTCATTGACCCATCTGACTTTTTTCACCTTTTTGAGCAAGAAAAATAAAATGACACCTTGCTCGCTCTACTGCAAGGATCAGGGCTGTGTATCTTGGGGCCCACCGCCCAGAGTCTTGGCTTCTGTCTGGAGCTTTGAAGCCCAGTCTGTATGTCCTGCCCGACTGCCAGCATGTCTCCTCTGCCCGTCCGGCCTGGACACTCAGCCTCCTCTGTCCCCAGTTCTTCTGTCCCCGGCGCTGTCCTCAGGCTCCTCCCGCTGACCTTGGTCCTCTGAGCTACCTGGCTGCCCCGCCCAGCACACTCCCTGATGCCTCCTCACAGCCAGCATTCCTTCCCAGCTGCTAGCACAGCCTTCAGGATGCTGCTCGCTGGCCTGTCTCTCCCCACTTCACCACTCTCCAGCTCTCTTTGGTGTTAGTGGGCAGCTGCTCACTGTCCCAAACCTGCTCCATGTCTGCTCCAACTGTTGCCTCCACCTGGATGCCCTTCTGCCTTGTACACCTGTCCTAAGCAGGTATCTAGCCACCTCTCTCCTGCTTAAAATCTCTCTCTCAACACAAGGTCTGCGTGGCTTAGCTTGGCCCCGGCCACCTTCCCACCCTGTCTTGCAGGTCCTAGGACTGCACAGATGCACACTCACCTCGAAGGTTTGTTGAGGGGCTCATGTGCGATGTTCTTGATGTGTGTCTGGCAATGAGCCGGGCCCTCAATAAGGGCTCAGAACATCCACCCCTCGCCCTGCCCACCTTCCCTAACACAGGTAGATGTACACCAGGATCTGGAGCGCTGACTCAGTCATGGAGTTCCTTAAGCCCAGCCTAGGAAGGACACAGAGGGTGAATGCTGTGTGGATCAGATTCCATGACCCAGGGCAGACCCTGCTCCCTGTCCAGGGTTAGGGGTGGTTCCCTCCCTGATCAGGGGTCTGATAAGTGGCAGAGAGGATGCTCTATCCCAGCTATGGGACCCCCTACCTCCCTGACCAGTGAGGGGCTTCGGGAAGCCTGGACTTGGCATTGAACTCAAGAGGAGGAGAGGACAGCTCCCCTGGACCAGTCCAAGGAACGGTTGGGTACAGTGGGCAGAGCACTGGACCAGGGCAGGAAAGAGGCACAGCTCCCTGTGTCAGTCCCATTTTACAGATGAGAAAAACGGAGGTTCAGATTGCCAATGCCCAACACTGCAGAGCAGTGCTTCCTTCTGTTTCTCCATCTGTGTGGCCAAGAGCAAGTGCTTCCCTGGTGATGGCCTAGCTTCCTCCTCTGCGAAATGGGGGTGTAGATCTTCCCAGCTTCCTGGGGCTCTGGTGAGAATGCTGCTGGATAGAGAGGGTATTGTACACCATCAGCAGTGGTGGATAATTGTGTGGGATTGCCTTTAAAATGAGTCTGATTATTTATTCCTTCGTTATTCACTCTATCTCGCAACTCACATTGTTGATCACCTTTGGGCCTAGGCACTGATGATGCCAAGCTGAATGAGACAGGTGTCTTCAATTCCCAGTCCTCTCTGAGGCAGCTCCCCAGCTCCCCTTTCCCTCAGCCCTGGAGCCTCCCTACCCTGGCTCTACAGCTCAGATGACTTCACATTTCCCCAGTAGACAACAGCAGGGGAGGGACAGGTCTGAGACTTCTGAATGGAAGTGTAGTGGGTTCCATGCCATCCTAACCCAGGGCCTGTCCACAGTCCTAGTCAGGATGCTTTGTCCTTCCTCCGAACAGCTGGAGGGACTGATGAGCTGGATGTTGGGAGTCGGGCAGATCAGAGTGGGGATCTCAGCTCACTGCTTACTTGCTGTGTGACCTTGAGCAAGTCACTCTACCTCTCTGAACTTCAGTTGTAAAGTGGGGATGAGGAGGTACCTGCCTTTTAGTGTCAGTGTACCTGGCATAAGGTGGGTACTTAGTAAATGGCAGCCTCCTCACTGGTTTTACTGTGTTGAGGTCTTTCTTTGAAAGGAGATGATCCAGGGACCTGGAGCAGTCAGGGAGAACTCCAAGCAGGAAGTGCTGGTAGTGGATTGTGAGGAATGGGCTAGGTTGGATGGGTGGAAAGAAGGGCAGCTTGGTGTTTGTGCGTGGCAGAAAACAGGAGGGCTGTTAGAGCTGCCTGGCCACCCAAGAGGAGGGCACTCTGATTCCCAGCTGGCCAGACTCAGACCCAATCCGACCCCCAGGCTGGGAGTGAGAGGCAAGACTTTTATATACAGGTATTGAGTCGTATGCATGTGGATATTTGCTCCACCAAGGACTAGGGTTTGCAAAACACATTCCCCAGAGGAAACCGCTTGAGCAAATCTGATGTCTAGTCGACTCTTGGCACCCTAGCCTTGTGGTCTTGGACAGGTCTCTTCCCCTCTCTCCAAGCCTGTTTCTTCACCAAAAAGTGAGATAATAGCTCCTGTGACTACTCCTCAAGATCACAAACAGTAATTTATATAAACGATCTTTCTTAAAGTGTTAAGATCAGGTTGTATCCTTACAGAGGGTTTTTTCCCTGAAACCCTCTGCTTGCAATTCCAGTAGGGCTTCTCCCGCTTGTAGAGCCAGGAAAAAAAGGTTAAAGGCACTTCATTTCAGCCTTGCCTGTCAAAAGAAGCAGGTCCATGTAAGCGACCAATACCAGTAGGCATTTAGTTAGTGCTTTCTGTAAGGGACAGATAAAGAAGAGAAATTTGATAGGGAGCGAGACTTCATGGAATACCCCTGTCCAGCACAGTCTCTGTAAGTCACTTCTTGACTGACTTACTGTAGGGCCACAGGAAGACATGAGTCCTTTGGAAGACAAAGATAGCTTTGAAGGCCCACCCTTCATAGTGCCCTGGTTGCAAAGCCCTTCTCACTGCACAGGAACTTGCCAGAGGTGAGGGCCACCAGACAAACGGTCACATTCTTCTACTGAAGGGTCCCAAGCCTCAGGCCTCTTCATTCCCCTCTTAAGTACAGTGTTCTGACACATCCTTATAAGCAGAATGTTGTACCTTGCCGTGTTTGTTTCTTGAGGAGAACTTTCCAGAGGTACAATTCCCGGGGTCAAAAAATACTGTAATCATTTGCGTCCCCATAAATCATCCTGCCAAATTGCCCCTCACACACAGAGGCTGTTACCTGGTGACCCAAGTTGCCGGCTGTGTTCTGTGGGTCAGAAGGGCAGGGATCAGGGAGGGGCAGTTGCCTCTGCTCTGCGGCCATTGACAAGGTTGCCCCAGGACTCCTCAGTTTGTCCTTGGGCAGCAGACTTGTGTGTCTAATCCACGGGGTTGGCTCTGCAGCCTAGGGTCTCTGTGGGGAGACAGTGATTAGTCCACTGGCATCAGGGTGATTTGGGAGGGGTGAGCTGGGGGGTGCTCTGTTTGGGATAGGACCTTGCTCTCTGGGGCCCATTGTGGGGAACGCTGAATTCCAGAGCTTCAGCCTGGAGGTGTAGTTCTTTGGGCCTAGTGGAAGTCCTGCTCTGCTGTGGGGTGAGGGACCCACGGGGTCAGGGATCTCAGACACTGGCCCAGACTTGAGCGGGCATAGCTGATGGGAGCTCACCCTTGGCCGATGGGGAGGGCCCTCTTCCCTGTGACAGTCGCTCTCTCCCCGCAGGATGGCTGAGCCTCGATTTAACAACCCCTACTTCTGGCCCCCTCCTCCCACCATGCCTAGCCAGGTAAGACAAGCATCGCCCCTCCTGCTGCCCTCCCTTTCTCGGAACGGCGTGGGTTTGCGCCAGGCTTTGGCTGCTGCCTGTGGCACGAGGCCTCTCAGCCCCTCTCCGCTCCCTCCCGCAGCTGGACAACCTGGTCCTGATTAACAAGATCAAGGAGCAGCTGATGGCGGAGAAGATCCGGCCGCCTCACCTGCCGCCTACGTCGGCTTCGTCGCAGCAGCCGCTGCTTGTGCCACCGGCACCGGCCGAGAGCAGCCAAGCGGTCATGTCGCTGCCCAAGCTGCAGCAGGTGCCGGGCCTGCACCCGCAGGCCGTGCCGCAGCCCGACGTGGCGCTGCACGCGCGGCCGGCCACCAGCACGGTCACAGGTACAGAGGGGCTAGGTGGGCGGGGCTGGTGAAGACTGGGCGGGGACTACCTGGGGGGGCGTGGCCATGTCACAGGCAGCGGGGCGGGGCAGGCAGGGCCTGGGACGGGGGTGGAGCTTCCAGACCTGCAGTCCTGTATCCTGTTGACCTGCTATAGCAAGCCAGCCGGAGGGGCCCGAGGTTGGGTTGCTTGCCCTTCAAGGAAGCCAAGTCAGGAATTTCAAGGAAGCCAAGTCAGGAATTTCAATTTCCAGCGAATTTCTGGAATCCAGAGAACCCTGACCAGACTTGTGTGGGGGATTTGTAGAGGGGGGCTAGGGGGGCGGGGCTGGTGAAGACTGGGCGGGGACTACCTGGGGGGGCGTGGCCATGTCACAGGCAGCGGGGCGGGGCAGGCAGGGCCTGGGACGGGGGTGGAGCTTCCAGACCTGCAGTCCTGTATCCTGTTGACCTGCTATAGCAAGCCAGCCGGAGGGGCCCGAGGTTGGGTTGCTTGCCCTTCAAGGAAGCCAAGTCAGGAATTTCAAGGAAGCCAAGTCAGGAATTTCAATTTCCAGCGAATTTCTGGAATCCAGAGAACCCTGACCAGACTTGTGTGGGGGATTGAAAGGTGAGGGAAGACGTCCTTGGGTGGGTCCCCATGCGAGGAAGAGTTGGTGGTTAGGGAAAATAAAGCAGCACGTGCAAAGTGAGGATGTGTGTGGAAAGCAAGAGCAGGACAGCGTCCAGGTGGGGAAGATCAAAGGGTGATGAAACGCATCACCATCACGTGGCAGCTAACTCCAGGTGAGCATCTGTGTTCATCAGTGTTGCTGTTATCACTCCCAGCCCGTTCCGTGAGGTGGCTGCCTTTTATAGGCTGAAGTACAAAAAACAGCAGCTTCCTGTGGTTCACCCTAACGTCTCCATTCAGCAGATGAGCGAACTGCGGCCCACTTTCACAGCCAGTAAGCGGCCGAGACAGGCAGTGTGGTTCTTGAGCCCAGGCGTGAACCCTGTCGCTCTGCCGGGGCTCTGCTGAGGCAACAGATTGTGAAGGACCCCGTGGGCCAGCTGGGCAGTTTGGATTTTTACCTTCAGGGAGTGGGAGCCCGTGGAAGTAGGTGACCCACAGAGAGCTGGGGTCTCTGGCTGTGAGGTGGAGATTTGGCTTGGTGGGAGACTGGCATGGAGTCAGGAAGAGCTGCAGGACAGGGTGGTGGCCTGGGCCACGTGCTGCTCTGTTTTCCCCAGCGGCAGAGAGGATGGAGAGAAGGGAAAAGAACTGAGGGATGCTGAAGAGGAAGAGCCCACAGGGCTGGGTGCTGGGCTGGATGAAGGAGTGAGGAGTGGGAGAGTGGGCACCGAGGGCACCCAGGCATTGCCAGGAGATGGAATCGTAGGAGGAGCCGGGTAGGGGACTGACTATGAGCCCAGTCCTGGATAGATTGAGGCTGTGGGCTGGGAAGACATCTTAGGCAATATTATGGGGCTGGGCTGCCTGGTGCCCACCTCACCCTGCTGGACAGACTTTTCCCAGTGGCCACTGCAACTGGGCCATTGTTCCTCCTTGAGCTGCCCCCCGTCCCACCAGCGAGACACGTCTCCCGCCTCCCTCTCAGAGATGCTCAAGAATCTTGGGGCCCCATGAGCCTCCCTATCCAGGCCTCCTCCAGCCACCCTCTGCACATTCCCTCCTTATTATGACCTTATTAAATTTATTTTTTCATTATAAAAGTAATATTAAAAAAGTAATATAAGCATATTAAGGGAAATTTGGAAAAAAAAAGAGAAACTGAGAAAAAAAAGTCACTCATAATCCCCAGCTTGTAACCCAGCAGCTTAGCCTTCAGTCCGTTTCCTTTTTCCATCGTTTTTGTTTGTTTTTTAATGTGCAGGGGGTGTGTTTTGCTGAGTTTGTGGTAAGGCTGTACCCATGCTTTTAACTTTCTTTTCCTACTCACCATTTTATCATGAACATATTCAGTGCATTTTTATGATAAAGGTAATTCATAGTCATTTTAGAAAGTTTAGAAATTGCAGACAAGCTGAAAGGAGAAGAAAATCAACCCTTGCCCTACTATTGTTAGCATTTTTATATGTTTTCTCTGTATTTATTTTATTTTATCCTTTAATCACAGATGTAAAAAATGGATGAATTCACCAGGTAAAAAATTCAAATAATATGGAAGCAGATAACGTATGAAAATCTCCTTTTACCAACAAATTCTTTGCCCTCCTTAGAGAGAAGCACAGTTTACACACAGTTTAGTTTGGTGTGTCTCTTTTCATATCTATTCCTGTGCTTTTACACACACATTGTGTGTGCGTGTGTCGTTTGGATGTGTGTATTTTTCGAGTCGGGGGGTTCATGCTGCGTATGATTGGCTTTCTCACCTGAGAGCACAGTTTGGCATTCTTTCCCTGGCACTGCACGTCTGTCTTGTCCTCGTGGTTTCCCTGTTCTTCATCTTGTGATGAACCACATCTCTTTACACAGTCCCTGAGGATAAGCAAACTGTGTCCAGTTTTGTCTGATCATAGTTTTGTATGGAAGGTCCAAGTGCACAGATCTTTGCCCTTATGTACAAATAAATATCTCTTTATGGGCAATTTCTAGAATTAGAATTACTTTGTCAAAAGTTATATACATTTGAAGTTTTAATGGCTGTTGGTAAAGCACCCTTTACTATTAAGGTTGATAAGCATACACTCCCAGCATGTATGACACTCACGCCAAATACCTGTGTCAACTCCGGATATTATCTTTTCCAGTGCACAAGTTTTGGTTTTTTTTTTTTTTTAAGTGTAGTTTTAACTGTATGATAGATATTTTCATTTTTTGGAGTACTTTTCTTAATGTTATAAATGTTTCTAGTCCCTTTGCTTTTAAAATAATAACTGTTAATACAGAACTTAGAAAAGAAAAAGTTCATTGTCAAAGAATCAGAAAGTTAAGCCAAAAAAATTGTTTTAAAATTATGCTAATTCCACCATCCGTATCACACGTTGGTGTATCTCTATCTCCTACTTAACTTTTTCTGTGCCTTAATTTTTTTTAAATTTTACAAACGCTCTCCTTTTTATTGGGCAGTTGATGTTCAGTAGAGAAAATCAATCACAATTTATTGAAACCTTCCCTAATATTGCATATTTCAGTTGCCTCTGATTTTTGCTGTTATAAATGACATAGTGAACATCTTTATGCTTCAGAGTCTTTTGTTTGTCTGTTCTTTATTGGACTGATTTCCAAAGTGCCCCTGTTATAGATAATCAGACTCATTTAGTCTTTAGATGGGCTTCCCTGGTGGTTCAGTGGTAAAGAATCCACTTGCCAATGCAGGAGACGGAGGATTCCATCTCTGGGTGGGAAAGATCCCCTGGAGAAGGAAATGACAACCCACTCCAGTATACTTGTGGGGAAATCCCATGGACAGAGGAGCCTGGTGGGCTACAGATCACAGGGTTGCAAAGAGTCAGGCACGGCTTGGTGACTAAACAACAACAGTTGTTAGGTATCTAAAGAATCTTACACAGCTCTCATTCATTGACCCCTGAGTAAGACTCTGCAAAGGAAAGGGGAGGCTCAGAAAGGCTGGCGACCTCTCAGAGACACACAGCTGGGTGGCGGGGGCTGACCTGGCCTCTGGCTGCCCCTCACCCCTGTCCCCACCCCTGTGTCTTCACAGGTCTGGGAATCTCCTCCCGGACCCCGGCTGTGAGCACGTCAGAGTCGAGCACGGGCACGGGTACCAGCAGCCCGTCCACACCCACCACCACCAGCCAGAGCCGCCTCATCGCCTCGTCCCCCACCCTCATCTCAGGGATCACCAGCCCCCCCCTCCTGGACTCCATCAAGACAATCCAGGGCCATGGCCTGCTTGGCCCCCCCAAGTCCGAGCGCGGCCGGAAAAAGATCAAGGCGGAGAACCCAGGGGGGCCGCCTGTCCTCGTAGTCCCCTACCCCATCCTGGCCTCGGGAGAGACTGCCAAGGAGGGCAAGACATACAGGTGGGGGTCTTGGTGGGAGGGGTCCAGCGGGCTTGGGACAGAAGCTGGTGCCTCAGGGCTGCCTCCGGAGCCTAGCAGTGGGGGATTGCAAAGAGGGGGCCCAGAGGCTTGAAGGCGGAGGATGTGGTTCAGAGGGGTGGGGTCTCCTGACACCTCCCACCCAAAATCCCACAGCCCCTGTGCCCGATGCAAGGCCCTTCTCTAGGTGCCTTCCCCAGACTCCTTTGCTTGGGATTTTGATAGTCTATTTCCTTCTCTCTTCAAGCAATATTGTCAACCCTCAATGTTAGAATCATCTGGAGAGCTTTTTAGAAATGCCAGTGCCAGGGCGGGACCTCCAGAAATTCTGATTTAACTTGTTGAGGGGAGGCATATGGAGGGCCTGGGATGAGCCATTTCAGAAAGCTCCCCAGATGGTTCTAAAGTGTTACACCCAGGGCAGAGAACTCATCGAGTGTTGGAGCCCCTCTCCCAGAGCCACGGCCCAGCAGGCAGCTCTTCCGGATGAGGTGGAAGCCTGCTCCCCAGCCTGGTGTCAGTGGGCCTCAGAGGGAGGATGTCCAGGCTGGGGGCCTGCCTGGAGCCCCCCAACCCCAGACCCTCCTCCCAAAGCTCTGGCCCTGGTGCAAGGTCTCTCTGACATAGAGGGTCTCCCCTCAGCTCTCCAGGCATAGGTCAGAGGGATCTTCCCAGGGTGAAGCTGCCTCTTGCCCACAGGTGTAAGGTATGCCCGCTGACCTTCTTCACCAAGTCCGAGATGCAGATCCACTCCAAGTCGCACACAGAGGCCAAGCCCCACAAGTGCCCGCACTGCTCCAAGTCCTTTGCCAATGCCTCCTACCTGGCCCAGCACCTGCGCATCCACCTAGGCGTCAAGCCCTACCACTGCTCCTACTGTGATAAGTCCTTCCGACAGCTCTCCCACCTCCAACAGCACACCAGGTGAGTGGCCAGCCTGCTGCTGCCCCGCTGCAGCTGGCTTCAGCTCAGCCCCTGCGCCCGAGGCAAGGCCCTTCTCTAGGTGCCTTCCCCAGACTCCTTTGCTTGGCATACAAGGCCTTTTGTGATTCAACCTCTTTGGTGCTCCCTGGCCTCAGCGCTCACCGCTTGCCCTTCCCACCATTTGTCATCTGTAGGTCTTTGCATGTGCTATGTCCTTTACCTGATACACCATCCCCCTCCTTTCCCTTGTTTTTCTGGCCCGCTTTTATCCATCTCTCAGCAAAACCTCCTCCAGGAAGCCCTCCCTGGCCCCCTGTGCTAGTTCCATAGCCCTTGGGCTTCCCCGTCCAAGCAGTGGTAGACTGTCATTGACTTGCCTGGTTATTTACCCACCACCCCTAATAGATTGGGGATTCTTGAAGGTGAGGGCCCAGTCTCTTCCATTTCCACATCCCCAGTGGGTGGCACATAATAAGCGTTGAAGCATTTATTTAATATTTGTGGAATAATAGAACTGACTTTTCCAGGGCATGTAATTCATCCCTTTAACAAATATTTACACAGCCCCCACCATGAGCAGGCGTGCCCCTTGGTGCTGGGAATACAGCAGTGGACAAAACAGAGACAGATTCCTGCCCTTTTAGGGTGTACAGTCTAGTCGAATGTGTGAAAGGGAGATTCAGAGATAGACATGTTTTAAGGAAAAAAAGTTTTTGCAGGGGAGTACAGGCATCAGACTGGCTCACCAAATAAAAACACCATAGTATTTAAAGAAATAAACTAAAGGTTACCAAATTATAGTTCATCTCTTCAGAGGGAAAGAAGCCCAGCAGTTTTCTCGCATGACGGTTCTTGTATCTATATAAGCACAGCTGTCTGCCAGTATCAGCATTGCGAAAGTCGGGATAAAATAGTTTCTGCTGCGGAATTTGTAACTCACAGAAAGTGCTTAGGGGTTTCTGTCTTTTGGGCACTAAGACTAGACAGAGGGACCTGAGTTTTGGTTTTGTTGTTGTAATTTATCCATTTCTGTCCATTGTCTTTGTATGCTTTGTCCCAGAGTGCAAGATGTTATATGTGTTTCTCTGACTTTGAGGCATGATGAGTAGGTTTGATGGTAAGGAACAAATAACAGAATGACCTCAAGATGGCATCATTCTGCTTTTCTCATCCCCATGCCTCCTAAGGTACGGATTTGACCATGTAGATTAGTTTCAGAAACTTACTGATTTTGTCATGAATTTATTTTTTGAAGTTTGGCTAGCTTTATGGATATGCATGCACGTGTGCTAAGTCGCTGCAGTTGTGTTTGATTCTCTGTAACGCTATGGACTGTAGCCTACCTCTGTCCATGCCATGCCCTCCTCCAGAGGATCTTCCTGACCCAGGGATCTGGACCCTGCATCTCTTAATGTCTCCTGCATTGGCAAGCAGGTTCTCTATCACTAACCCCACCTGGAAAGCCCAGTGAAGTGCTGATCAATAAACAAAGTCCCTCTGCTTTTTTGGTTTTTAAAAGTAGAGCATGTGCCCCCAAGGTTTAAGAGTTAACTTCTGTCAGGAGATTGTCTAAGGCCCCAGTCTATAATTTTAATCTGTGTATGTGTGAAAAGATTTTTCTTATTGTGTTATTATCTAATCGAAGATCTATCTAAGCTCCTACGTAAGATTAGGAATCTAGAACCATCACATTTCACCTCTTGTCGGATTGTGCCTATACAGCCTGTAATGGCAAAGTTACCTTCTGTTTGGAGAATCCCTAGTTTGTCAGTGTTTCTGGGCTGGCAGGAATGACTTTGCTCATAACCTTAAAGGCAAGGATTCCACAAGCCATGGAGTAGATTCAGTCCAGTTTCCTGGAAGCATGGGGAGGCTGTATTCCCACTTACGAAGTATAGGCCTTGTTTCTTGCTATCATGCCGTCATGCCTAATTAAATGAAATTTGTCTTTAAATGTGACATTTCTGGCATGGTCATGGTTACAAATTTGATTTACCCAGTTATATCCCATTAGGAAGGGGGACAGATTCTTAGTGAACCTGTTTAGAGAAACGAATGGTTCTACGAAGGAAAAGTCTCAGTAAAGGCACTTTGAGTATTTTGTAGCAATCATTCTGGGTAGATTAGTAGACACGGCCAATTACATGTCTTTTCAATAGAACTGTCATTTTTAAATTTCCTTGATATTTCATCAATTTATATCTATGTTAAATTTGTATAGTCCCCCTGCACCCTACCCTCTGAGATTCTGCATGGCTAACTGGAGCAAGGAACCATTTAAGGGATATTCTAGTCCAGTTTGTTCAAATATAGCTCCCTAAATTGAATAATAGTGGTAGATAAAAGGAAAGAAAAGGGGGATTTCTCATATATTGGTGATAGCTCAGTTGGTAAACAATCTGCCTGCAATGCAAGTGACCCAGGGTTGATCCGTGGGTCAGGAAGATCCCCTGGAGGAGGAAATGGCAACCTACTCTAGTACTCTTGCATGGGAAATCCCATGGACAGAGGAGCCTGGCAGGCTACAGTCCATGGAGTCACAAGAGTTGGACATGACTTAGCAGCTATTTCTGTTAGAAGATAGAATATTAACCATAATTAAATCACTTTTATCCAGTCCCAGGTCATAATTCTTGTTCCCTGATCTTGGGGAGTTAGTCTGCTTTGCAAAGTCATCTCCTTCTGGACTAAGGACTTGGATCCTGGCTGCCTTGGCCTCAGGCAGTATAGGTCGTGGTGATGGGGCATCTTGGAAGCCTATGCCCTGGGTCTCTGCCCTGGCATATGGAGGGCCTGGGATGAGCCATTTCAGAAAGCTCCCCAGATGGTTCTAAAGTGTCTACACCCAGGGCAGAGAACTCATCGAGTGTTGGAGCCCCTCTCCCAGAGCCACGGCCCAGCAGGCAGCTCTTCCGGATGAGGTGGAAGCCTGCTCCCCAGCCTGGTGTCAGTGGGCCTCAGAGGGAGGATGTCCAGGCTGGGGGCCTGCCTGGAGCCCCCCAACCCCAGACCCTCCTCCCAAAGCTCTGGCCCTGGTGCAAGGTCTCTCTGACATAGAGGGTCTCCCCTCAGCTCTCCAGGCATAGGTCAGAGGGATCTTCCCAGGGTGAAGCTGCCTCTTGCCCACAGGTGTAAGGTATGCCCGCTGACCTTCTTCACCAAGTCCGAGATGCAGATCCACTCCAAGTCGCACACAGAGGCCAAGCCCCACAAGTGCCCGCACTGCTCCAAGTCCTTTGCCAATGCCTCCTACCTGGCCCAGCACCTGCGCATCCACCTAGGCGTCAAGCCCTACCACTGCTCCTACTGTGATAAGTCCTTCCGACAGCTCTCCCACCTCCAACAGCACACCAGGTGAGTGGCCAGCCTGCTGCTGCCCCGCTGCAGCTGGCTTCAGCTCAGCCCCTGCGCCCGAGGCAAGGCCCTTCTCTAGGTGCCTTCCCCAGACTCCTTTGCTTGGCATACAAGGCCTTTTGTGATTCAACCTCTTTGGTGCTCCCTGGCCTCAGCGCTCACCGCTTGCCCTTCCCACCATTTGTCATCTGTAGGTCTTTGCATGTGCTATGTCCTTTACCTGATACACCATCCCCCTCCTTTCCCTTGTTTTTCTGGCCCGCTTTTATCCATCTCTCAGCAAAACCTCCTCCAGGAAGCCCTCCCTGGCCCCCTGTGCTAGTTCCATAGCCCTTGGGCTTCCCCGTCCAAGCAGTGGTAGACTGTCATTGACTTGCCTGGTTATTTACCCACCACCCCTAATAGATTGGGGATTCTTGAAGGTGAGGGCCCAGTCTCTTCCATTTCCACATCCCCAGTGGGTGGCACATAATAAGCGTTGAAGCATTTATTTAATATTTGTGGAATAAATAGAACTGACTTTTCCAGGGCATGTAATTCATCCCTTTAACAAATATTTACACAGCCCCCACCATGAGCAGGCGTGCCCCTTGGTGCTGGGAATACAGCAGTGGACAAAACAGAGACAGATTCCTGCCCTTTTAGGGTGTACAGTCTAGTCGAATGTGTGAAAGGGAGATTCAGAGATAGACATGTTTTAAGGAAAAAAAGTTTTTGCAGGGGAGTACAGGCATCAGACTGGCTCACCAAATAAAAACACCATAGTATTTAAAGAAATAAACTAAAGGTTACCAAATTATAGTTCATCTCTTCAGAGGGAAAGAAGCCCAGCAGTTTTCTCGCATGACGGTTCTTGTATCTATATAAGCACAGCTGTCTGCCAGTATCAGCATTGCGAAAGTCGGGATAAAATAGTTTCTGCTGCGGAATTTGTAACTCACAGAAAGTGCTCAGGGGTTTCTGTCTTTTGGGCACTAAGACTAGACAGAGGGACCTGAGTTTTGGTTTTGTTGTTGTAATTTATCCATTTCTGTCCATTGTCTTTGTATGCTTTGTCCCAGAGTGCAAGATGTTATATGTGTTTCTCTGACTTTGAGGCATGATGAGTAGGTTTGATGGTAAGGAACAAATAACAGAATGACCTCAAGATGGCATCATTCTGCTTTTCTCATCCCCATGCCTCCTAAGGTACGGATTTGACCATGTAGATTAGTTTCAGAAACTTACTGATTTTGTCATGAATTTATTTTTTGAAGTTTGGCTAGCTTTATGGATATGCATGCACGTGTGCTAAGTCGCTGCAGTTGTGTTTGATTCTCTGTAACGCTATGGACTGTAGCCTACCTCTGTCCATGCCATGCCCTCCTCCAGAGGATCTTCCTGACCCAGGGATCTGGACCCTGCATCTCTTAATGTCTCCTGCATTGGCAAGCAGGTTCTCTATCACTAACCCCACCTGGAAAGCCCAGTGAAGTGCTGATCAATAAACAAAGTCCCTCTGCTTTTTTGGTTTTTAAAAGTAGAGCATGTGACCCCCAAGGTTTAAGAGTTAACTTCTGTCAGGAGATTGTCTAAGGCCCCAGTCTATAATTTTAATCTGTGTATGTGTGAAAAGATTTTTCTTATTGTGTTATTATCTAATCGAAGATCTATCTAAGCTCCTACGTAAGATTAGGAATCTAGAACCATCACATTTCACCTCTTGTCAGATTGTGCCTATACAGCCTGTAATGGCAAAGTTACCTTCTGTTTGGAGAATCCCTAGTTTGTCAGTGTTTCTGGGCTGGCAGGAATGACTTTGCTCATAACCTTAAAGGCAAGGATTCCACAAGCCATGGAGTAGATTCAGTCCAGTTTCCTGGAAGCATGGGGAGGCTGTATTCCCACTTACGAAGTATAGGCCTTGTTTCTTGCTATCATGCCGTCATGCCTAATTAAATGAAATTTGTCTTTAAATGTGACATTTCTGGCATGGTCATGGTTACAAATTTGATTTACCCAGTTATATCCCATTAGGAAGGGGGACAGATTCTTAGTGAACCTGTTTAGAGAAACGAATGGTTCTACGAAGGAAAAGTCTCAGTAAAGGCACTTTGAGTATTTTGTAGCAATCATTCTGGGTAGATTAGTAGACACGGCCAATTACATGTCTTTTCAATAGAACTGTCATTTTTAAATTTCCTTGATATTTCATCAATTTATATCTATGTTAAATTTGTATAGTCCCCCTGCACCCTACCCTCTGAGATTCTGCATGGCTAACTGGAGCAAGGAACCATTTAAGGGATATTCTAGTCCAGTTTGTTCAAATATAGCTCCCTAAATTGAATAATAGTGGTAGATCAAAGGAAAGAAAAGGGGGATTTCTCATATATTGGTGATAGCTCAGTTGGTAAACAATCTGCCTGCAATGCAAGTGACCCAGGGTTGATCCGTGGGTCAGGAAGATCCCCTGGAGGAGGAAATGGCAACCTACTCTAGTACTCTTGCATGGGAAATCCCATGGACAGAGGAGCCTGGCAGGCTACAGTCCATGGAGTCACAAGAGTTGGACATGACTTAGCAGCTATTTCTGTTAGAAGATAGAATATTAACCATAATTAAATCACTTTTATCCAGTCCCAGGTCATAATTCTTGTTCCCTGATCTTGGGGAGTTAGTCTGCTTTGCAAAGTCATCTCCTTCTGGACTAAGGACTTGGATCCTGGCTGCCTTGGCCTCAGGCAGTATAGGTCGTGGTGATGGGGCATCTTGGAAGCCTATGCCCTGGGTCTCTGCCCAAAGTGTAAGGAGCCAGTGCACTGGTCCAGTCCTCTCCTGAGGCCATGCACTCCTGATATTCCTTTCAGAAGGCTCAAGCTCTGGCCTGAAGCACTGGGCTTTATGCAAGTGTGTGGCAGAGAGCCAGATGCGTTGCTAAGATTGAATGACTCTGGTCTATTTATCATGTAATCAACAAAATCAGAATGGAGGAGAGTGGGGTCCTCTGTTCAGGTGTGATGTAAATCAGTTGTTCAGATTCAGAGCAAATTTTTTAAAATTGTTTACTTTGTATTGGGGTACAGACGATTACCAGTGTTGTGATGGTTTCAGGTAAACAGGGCAGGGACTCAGCCATCCATATACATGTATCTGTTTTCCCCCAAACTCCCCTGCCATCCAGACTGCCACATGACATTGAGCAGAGTGCCCTGTGCTATACAGTAGGTCCTTGTTGGTTATCCATTTTAAATATAGCAGTGTGCACATGTCTATCCCAAACCCCCTAACTATCCCTTCCCCCCATTCTTCCCACTGACAACCATAAGTTCATTCTCTTAAGTGTGAGCTTTATCCCATTTTTAAGTAAGTTCATTTTTCTCATTTCCTTGTAGATTCCACATATAAGGGATGTCATAACAATATTTCTCCTTCTCTGTCTGACTTCAGTTCACTCAGTATGACAATCTCTGCATCCATCCATGTTGCTGCAGATGGCATTATTTCATTCTTTTTAATGGCTGAGTAATATTCCACTGTGTATACATACCACAACTTCTTATCCATTCATCTGTCAGTAGACATCTAGGTTGCTTCCGCGTCCTGGCTCTTGTGAACAGCGCTGCAGTGAACATTGGGGTGCATGTATCCTTTTGGATCATGTTTTTCTCCAGATATATGCCCAGGCGTGGGATTGCAGGGTCATACGGTAGCTCTATTTTTAGTTTTTTAAGGAACCTCCTTGCTATTCTCCATCGTGGCTGTACCAGTTCACATTCCCACAGAGCATATTATAGGCAGCAAAGGCACTGACTCATCATTATGATCTTTTAATTGATCTCGTAAAACAGGGGCCCCCAGCCCTCAGGCCATGGACCAGTAGCAGCCCATGGCCTGTTAGGAGCGGGGTGCATAGCAGGAGGCGAACAGTGAGCAAGCGAGCAAAGCTTCACCTGTGTTTGCAGTCATTCCCCATCACTTGCATTACCACCTGAGCGCCACCTCCTGTCAGATCAGTGGCAGCATTAGATTCGTATAGAAGTTGGAACTCTGCTGTGAGCTGTGCATGTGAGGGATCTAGTCTGTGTGCTCCTTATGGGAATCTAATGCCTGATGACCTGATTCTGCATAGTGGTGAGTTAAATAATTATTTCATTATATGTCATCATATATATTATGCCCCGCATAACATTTTATTATATATTATGTAATAATAATAGAAATAAAGTGTACAGTAAATATAATGGGATTGAATCATACTGAAACTACCGCCCTGCCCCTCTGTGAAAAAACTGTCTTCTGCAAAACTGGTCACTGTGCCAAAAAGGTTGGGGATCACTGTCATAAAGCATGTGTTATGACTGGCACCGATAAGTAGTTAAATCTAGGAGAAAAATCTTTTCAAAGACATTTCTCTGTGGATACTTCTAGTGCTGGTCTCTGTACATGAAAAGTAATTGTTGAGTTATTTTTCTGCATCTTAAAAAGTACACAAATATATATATTTATATTACATGTAATTATACAGTACATATTATATTACTATGTATTTATATAAATTATATGCAATTACATGTATACACCATAAAATTAACTCAGAGAGATTGAGCTTCTTTTCTTTTGATTTGCCAATTTTCTTATGCTAGAAACTTCATGGACCGCTGCTGGTACTCTGGTGTTTGGCTAATTAATAAAATGCGGAGAGGACAAAACGTGCCCGCATTGGGAGCATTTGTAAAGCTGGGGAGCAAATCTTTGGTGTTGCCCAGTGGCCAGCTGGAAACTCCCAAGAGCATGTGGGTGTAAAAGATACCTTGATCATTTATTATTCTGAATTGGGGGCCTGGATTTGAGAAAGCTGGCAGAGCAGGCACAAAGCTGGCGGAGGAGGCAGAGTCGGAGCATCAGTCTGGTAGGAAATAAACCCAGGAGCAAGTGATAATTAGAATCCTAGTGTTTTCAGAAATAGCTGTTTGTTTGAAAATATTATTTAAGGCCATGACCAAACGAAAGGTTCACAGGCCCTTGAGGGGAAAGTATTTTGTCAGAATGTTCCTTGTTCAGGGATTGCTCTCTGCTCTTGAGGGCACAGTTTTTTTTTTCCTCCTCTTTTTTCCCGAGTGATTTGAGTTCATAGTGGTTGGAAACTAAACAAGCAACATAAGAGGGTCCTATCAACATTTAGAGACAAATTATTAGTCATTACGCAGTGTTGTATGTAATTAAACCAATGTGTCCTAACCCAGTGACAAAGAGGTGGGTGTCCCCAGTGCCCACAAGTCCCAGAATCCTTTAGATAAACAAACCCCAAAAAGCCAAACATAAGGAAGCAACCAGATTCCAGGTTTCTTGTTTTCCACTATTCCACAGAGACTCCTGTTTTTTGCCCCTGGATCAAGAACCAGACAGTCAAGGCATATAATCAAATCCATCTTCCCAACATTGTGCCAGCGATGAAGGGGGTAAAAGAAGGTCATGTCAAAACAGAACCAGCTCCGGTCAAGTAATAAAGGCAGAGCTAGAAGCAGGTTGAGCAGGATCCCCCTGGGAGCTGAGAGATGTGCCTGGAAGCACGAGGGGGCTCATGTAGTTTGAGTGGCTTGGCGCTCTGAGTGTCTCAGTGGGACCTCCCTCTGTGAGAGGAAGGCACGAGACGAGAAAGGTGACTCGCAAAGCGTTTGCAGAAATCCAGGCTTCAGAAGGGTCAGCCCTGTAAGTTATAAGCACCACGTGTCTTTAAGGAGCAAATGAACAGGAATTTGTAGTGTGTCTATTCATGGTTGAGACATAGCAGATGTCTTGTGTTTCTGTAGATGAGGTAACACGTCTGTGGGTAACACAGCTGTAGACGCCGCGACGCAGAAATCACGGGTAACCTTGTTTCCTGAGGGGGTTAGTTTATGAGGTCTGAGAAGGGGCTCAATGTTTTTACCTGTTTGGGGAACATCTGTGAGACAGAGTGACTCTGGATGTACCTATTTACTCAGGCTGCGGAGTGGGCTTTGCCTCTGTTTCCCTTCTCCTGGCTTTGTGACGTTGTGTACATGTGTGATGCTAACTGTGGCAGGGTCGGTTTCTCAAGTGTGATGATAGTGACATCCAAGCAGCAACTGCTCCTTGTCAGAGAGCTTCTAAGTGTCCGTTCCGTGTCTGTTCTCCCGTAAGGCATACAAGGTATGCCCTATACCTACTTTGCATATATACAAGGTATCCATAAAGTCCATACAGGGTATCCATAAAGTCCATACAGGGTATCCATAAAGTCCTTACACAGTATGAACCTGTTTCTCAGTAAGAGATAATGAATCTGAAAAGTGCCACTGAGAGAGAAGCATCTCAAGGAAGGTCCAGTTTTACTGTATCTATCATTGTTTTAGTTACAAAACACAGTGGGACTGAAGCCACTCAGTGTAACATGCCGTTTGTTACCTGGAGGATAGAGGATAAACAGTAACTAATGACTTTTTGATAATTCTACTTACACATAGAATAAATTCCCCCTTTGTTTTTCATAAATTATCCTAAAAGAGATGTGAGTGTATTAAAAGCTAACATTGTGAAAATGTCTTGGGAACACCCTTTCTGTACGTTACAGTCCTTAACAATCCATACTTTAAATTTTTTTTTATTATTTTGGGGTGTGTCAAGTCTTAGTTGTGGCATTTGGAGTCTTTTGTGGGGAGCACAGGCGACCTCACTTTCACTTTCCTGCACTGGAGAAGGAAATGGCAACCCACTCCAGTGTTCTTGCCTAGAGAATCCCAGGGATGGGGGAGCCTGGTGGGCTGCCGTCTGTGGGGTTGCACAGAGTCGGACACGACTGAAGTGACTTAGCAGCAGTACAGGCTCAGTAGCTGTGGCATGCGGGCTTAGTTGCCTCATGGGATCTTAGTTCCCAGACCAGGGAATGAACCTGAATCCCTTGCACTGAAAGGCAGATTCTTAACCACTGGACCACCAGGAAAGTCCCTACAGTCCTTATTGTTATCCCCATTTTAGAGGTGAGGAAATTGGAGCTCAGGGAGGCAAACTCACTTGCCAAGGCCACCCCGCTAAGAGGAGGCAGAAGTGAGATGCGAGCCAGAGTGCCAAGGAGCAGCCTGTGGCTTGGTGGGGGTCATGGGGGGTGGGGTTGGGAAGTCAGGTTGCAGAAGAAGGTGGGGTGAGGTCCAGGCAGGAGAGCAAGGCAGGTCTTCTGGATGCCAAGGTGAGCTTGGGGTGGTTAGTGGGGTGAAGGAGCAGCCCAGAGGCACTGACTTCAGCTCTGCCTCCCTGTGCTGCCCATGCCTGGAGACGGTGGTGAGCTCCCCCCATCACTACAGATGCTGGGAGTTGGGGCCAGGTGCTCCCCTAGTGGGAAGATGCTCTACAAACAGATGACTCATTTTGGAATTGAGGACATGGCCCTGACTTGAATTTAGAGTCTGAAGAGCTTGGGGGCCAGTTATCAGGGGAACTGTGGGTCCCTGAAGCCCTTCTGAGCCAGCCCAGTGCTGAGTGCCATTCATAACGAGAGATCAGTGGCCAGAGGCAGGCTCTGGGCCAAAGGAATTCCTACCACGACCTGGGAGGGGAGGCCGATGGATGTGAAAAATCCCATGAAAGCGGGAAATATGTGATGGAGGTTGGGGAGGATCATCTGGATTGGGTGTGGAAGGGTCCATAGCCCTTTCTAGTGAGAGATGGAAATGGTGTTCCCAACTAGGGGAACGGCATGAGCAAAGGCTCAGAGGCTGGTGGGGGGCTGGAGATTTGGATTCTGTCCCAGAAAAGAGGGTAATGTAGGGGGCGTGAGGGAGGGCTGTGACAAGGTCGATCCCATGCTGCTGCTGTGGTGGAGGTCAGGAGAGGAGAGGCTGAGACTGAGTCTAGGAAGGAGGCTGGGCAGCTGGGGCACGCGGGGTGGAGGCCAGAGGAGCAAGATCTGAAGCAAGGACCTGATGTCCCTGGAGAACCATCAGTCAGTCAGTCAACAAACAGTTATGAAATACCCCTGAGGAGCAGGTAGTGGTGATGATGTGAAGCGTAGTACTGCTGTCAGTGACTGACTTCAGGAGGAAAGAACTCAGCTTCCTATGTTTCAAGTCCTCTCTGAGGAGCCTGTGCAGGCTCTGGGATGATGGTGGTGAAGAGACCAAGAGCATTCTTGCTCTCGAGGAGGGAGGCAGCCAGTGTCGGTGACTAGACATTGACAAAGCAGGTGCCCGCACACAGACTTCTGCTCAGGGGTAGGGGCAGGGGCCAGGCCTAGTCTGGGGTCCAGGACAAGCTTCCCCGATCAAGGGGCTTTTATACTGAGACCTGGAGTCTAGGTCCTAGCCAGTGTGAGCTGGGGAAGAGTGTGCCTGGAAGAGGAGCAGTCTGGTTACAAGACGAAGATAGGAAGGGACCTGAACTGTTCAGGGTGGGGGGAGGGGAGGCGGCAGGGCTGGGCCTTGGGGCGGGGAAGAGGCATGACCTGGGCAGCAGGGGGAGGCAAGGACTTTGGGGTGGGCATTGTGGGGTTAAAAACAAAATCAGCCTACCTCCTGGGGTGCCTTGCTCCCCTCTGCCACCTGACCCCTAGCTGACCAAGTTCCACAGCCCTGGGAGGACAAGCATAGGAAGAAATGGAAGGGTTCTAGCAGCAGGTGCAACTGGTTCAGGTGAGCGTTAAGGTGCTCCCCTTGTAGAGATGGGGTGCAGCACCCTGGGGTGATGTCCTCAAATGTGTGACACCCCTAAATGTGCAGGTAGAATAGAGGTCCTCAGAACTGCAGCCCAGCTCCTCCTGCCTGTCTCCACGCAGCCTGAGATGCACCGTCCCTGCCCTTGAGGCTCCCCGTCTAGTAGAGAAAACAGAGGAGGGGGCGATCACATGCTGAGGATGCAGCCAGGGCACAGGGGTGGCGAGCAGAAGCATCCATCAGACATGGTTGCAGATGAGAAATGGTCCTCCTGCCAGGACGCAGGGTGCAGGAGCAGAGAGCTGAGGCCGACTCCAGGAGAAGGGCCTTGACTGGAGCCCTAGGGAATCTGGGCTGTCGGTGTTCATAGTGGGCAGTCAAGGTCATGGGCTCACTGATGGCAGGGAGTGTTCCTTATTCCAGCCTGGTCAGCACAGGGTCTGGCAGTTGTTTGATGAATCTGTTGATGGGCAGAGCAAACCAAGGGGTTGGGGCTTTTGGGAAGGAGGTGGACCACGTGGTCAGAGCTGGATTTCCCCCTCTCATCTAATGCTTCTTGCCAACTTAGGCAAAAGAGGTCCATGTCTAGCCTGCATTTCGTTGCCCACCTGCTTGGCACAGGGTTTGCGGAGCAGATGACTGAAGACAAGCCTAGGAGAGCAGGGAGGGCCTCCCGTCCCTATGTGTGCGTCACGCTCCTGAGCCCCAGTTTTGCACTAGATCCCAGTCCCCCTCCATCCTCACCTGGCTGCTGGGCGAGTGCAGGCAGCAACAGCTATCAGAAAGCGCAGCCATCAGCCTTGAGGTCACTGCTTGAACCCCCATCACCCTATTTAAGATTACGCCTCCGACATGACCCCACTCATCCACTTGCTTCTCAGAGCACTTATTACCTCCTACACACGCTTTACTTACTTATTTCATGCTTGCATGTTTGTTTCCACAAGGGAGTGAGTTTGTCTGTTTTGTTCACTTGTATGTTCTGAGCACCCAGGGTGGTTCCTGGCACACAAGTGCCCAACAGTAATTGTTAAATGAATGAATGAATAATAATAATAATGGTAAGTGGTGATGGAGTGCTGACTTTGTGCTGATATTTGGCTAAGCCCCTTTGCATATTATCTAATGTAATCTTCACAAAGCCCAGTGAGGTGGACAACTGCAATTTTATACCCATTTTGCAGATGAGGAAACTGAGGCTCAGTGATTTGACCATGGTCACCCGGCTAGTAAATGGTGGAGCCAGGATGAGAACAAAAAGAGGCTCACAGGAAGGACACAGAGGGGCTGACCTTCAGGGCCACCTTGCTCTGAAGTCTTTCAGTAGCTGGGGTGACCAGATAGCCACATTGGGGTAGGGGGGGTGGGCAGGACATGGGCAGCAGGGGGAGGCAAGGACTTTGGGGTGGGCATTGTGGGGTTAAAAACAAAATCAGCCTACCTCCTGGGGTGCCTTGCTCCCCTCTGCCACCTGACCCCTAGCTGACCAAGTTCCACAGCCCTGGGAGGACAAGCATAGGAAGAAATGGAAGGGTTCTAGCAGCAGGTGCAACTGGTTCAGGTGAGCGTTAAGGTGCTCCCCTTGTAGAGATGGGGAGCAGCACCCTGGGGTGATGTCCTCAAATGTGTGACACCCCTAAATGTGCAGGTAGAATAGAGGTCCTCAGAACTGCAGCCCAGCTCCTCCTGCCTGTCTCCACGCAGCCTGAGATGCACCGTCCCTGCCCTTGAGGCTCCCCGTCTAGTAGAGAAAACAGAGGAGGGGGCGATCACATGCTGAGGATGCAGCCAGGGCACAGGGGTGGCGAGCAGAAGCATCCATCAGACATGGTTGCAGATGAGAAATGGTCCTCCTGCCAGGACGCAGGGTGCAGGAGCAGAGAGCTGAGGCCAACTCCAGGAGAAGGGCCTTGACTGGAGCCCTAGGGAATCTGGGCTGTCGGTGTTCATAGTGGGCAGTCAAGGTCATGGGCTCACTGATGGCAGGGAGTGTTCCTTATTCCAGCCTGGTCAGCACAGGGTCTGGCAGTTGTTTGATGAATCTGTTGATGGGCAGAGCAAACCAAGGGGTTGGGGCTTTTGGGAAGGAGGTGGACCACGTGGTCAGAGCTGGATTTCCCCCTCTCATCTAATGCTTCTTGCCAACTTAGGCAAAAGAGGTCCATGTCTAGCCTGCATTTCGTTGCCCACCTGCTTGGCACAGGGTTTGTGGAGCAGATGACTGAAGACAAGCCTAGGAGAGCAGGGAGGGCCTCCCGTCCCTGTGTGTGCATCACGCTCCTGAGCCCCAGTTTTGCACTAGATCCCAGTCCCCCTCCATCCTCACCTGGCTGCTGGGCGAGTGCAGGCAGCAACAGCTATCAGAAAGCGCAGCCATCAGCCTTGAGGTCACTGCTTGAACCCCCATCACCCTATTTAAGATTACGCCTCCGACATGACCCCACTCATCCACTTGCTTCTCAGAGCACTTATTACCTCCTACACACGCTTTACTTACTTATTTCATGCTTGCATGTTTGTTTCCACAAGGGAGTGAGTTTGTCTGTTTTGTTCACTTGTATGTTCTGAGCACCCAGGGTGGTTCCTGGCACACAAGTGCCCAACAGTAATTGTTAAATGAATGAATGAATAATAATAATAATGGTAAGTGGTGATGGAGTGCTGACTTTGTGCTGATATTTGGCTAAGCCCCTTTGCATATTATCTAATGTAATCTTCACAAAGCCCAGTGAGGTGGACAACTGCAATTTTATACCCATTTTGCAGATGAGGAAACTGAGGCTCAGTGATTTGACCATGGTCACCCGGCTAGTAAATGGTGGAGCCAGGATGAGAACAAAAAGAGGCTCACAGGAAGGACACAGAGGGGCTGACCTTCAGGGCCACCTTGCTCTGAAGTCTTTCAGTAGCTGGGGTGACCAGATAGCCACATTGGGGTAGGGGGGGTGGGCAGGACATAGAAACTGGGGGCCAGTTGAGGCGTTGTCTCCTGAGAGAGGCAGGCAGGCAGTAAAGCTGTGAATCTGTTCTTTTCAGTGGGTTGGTCTGCAGGTGACTTTTTTAGAAGAGGGGCAGAATGCAGTCAAAGTAAGCCCACCACGACGCCTGCGAGGCCTGAGTGGGTGCTGGTGGAGGGCTGGGTTTAGTGGGGACCTGTGAGGAGCCTGGAGGCTCTGGTCACAGACGGGCAGTGGGAGGCTGGAGGAGAAAGGACAGGGCTGGCCTTTGAAGTCCCAGCTCTTGGATGGGGCTCACCTAGGGTCAGGGGAAAGTGTGTAGAGCAGGGAGCCTGGGAGGCTTAGGGGCCAGAGGTGTGGGGCAGGCCAGCCAAGGGCTTGGGGGTGGAGCTGGCCTGGGGGACCTGCCAGGGACTCCGCCTCACTGGGCTCCCCATTGCAGAATCCACACAGGCGACAGACCCTACAAGTGCCCACAGCCTGGCTGCGAAAAGGCTTTCACTCAGCTCTCCAACCTCCAGGTGAGTGCCTGCCCGCCCACCCTGCCTGCTAGGTGCACGGCTCCCTCCACCCCCTCCTTGGGGGCCCAGCTGCCTCCTGAGCCCCGCTGTGCTCCCCACAGTCTCACCAGCGCCAGCACAACAAGGACAAGCCCTACAAGTGTCCCAACTGCTACCGGGCCTACTCGGACTCGGCCTCCCTGCAGATCCACCTCTCGGCCCACGCCATCAAGCACGCCAAGGCCTACTGCTGCAGCATGTGCGGGCGTGCCTACACCTCGGTGAGTGCTGGGCCCCTGGGAGCCTCTCCCTCACCCCAGCCCCCTCAGACCTGTGCTGATGCTCCCATTTTCCAGATGAGGAAACTGAGGCTCTGGAAGAGGGTAAGATCACAGTGAATGTCAGAGCTCGGCCATCCACCTCCCCGTTCTGGTTTTGGCTGCCTCAGGCTAATCTCCCCTCAGGCAGCCTTTAGCCTGGGTGCCAGAGGTGTGGTTTCCTCCAGGCAGTGGTGGGAGGGGGTCTGTCACCCTGCTTCCCAGGGCCAGGGAAGGAAGTGAGCCTTTTCTCCACCGGGGAAGCTGCAACCCCTGTCATGGCCACAAGGGGGCATAGTGACCTGGCCCAGGAAAGGCGCTCTACCAGGAAAGGTCCAAACAGGGCCAGAAGATGCCAATCCCTATCCTCTGGTGGGAATTTCCCTGAACAAGGGCCTTTCAGACCCAGGAGAGGGAGTCCAGGTGAGTCACTCATGTGTGTCCTTTGGCCTAATCAGGTATTCTGGTTAACAGACCCCCACATGTCCCAGTGATCCCCAAGCCTCAGTTTCCTCATCTGTAAAATGGAGGAGCTAATAGTTCTTAACTCATAGGACTGTTGACTTACAGAGTCAGCGCCTGATAGACCTCAGCTAACACAGTTATTTATTTACCCAGTGTTTACTGAACACTTGTGCCAGGCACTTGGGAATCAGGATGAATCAAACAGACATATTCTTTGCCCCCAGACAGGTTAAGAGTCTACTGCTGGAGACAGACATTAAACTAGTAGCCACACAAGTGAATATGTAGTGACAGATCATGGTAACTGCTCTCCAGCAGGCTGTCTCAACCTCGGCCCATGTTGGCGTTTTTGCTGGGGGTGCTGCCCTGAGCACTATAAGATGTTTAGTAGCACCCTTGGCCACATTCTGCTTAGCAACCGCTCTTGGAAAATGCCTCCAGACTTTGCCAAATGTCCCTTGGGGGAGAAATTGCCTCTGATTGAGAACCTCAGCTATAAAGGAAAAAAAGAAACATATGTTTTGAAAGACAGCTGCAGGAAGGATAAAATGGAGCTGGGGAAGGGAGATGGCTTGGGGTAGGTGTGTGAGGAAGAAGGCGTGGGGGATAATTAGCCAGGTGAGGAGAAGAGGAGGGGAGGAACTTTCCAAGCAGGGGGACAGTGAATGCAATCACCCTAGGTGGAACCAACACAGTGTGTTCCAGAAACTGAAAAATAATTAGGTCACACGAGGCTGTGGGGCCCTGTTAGGAAGTTTGCAGGTTTCCCCAGGTGGAGTGGGGACCCATGGGAGAAGGCTGTCCAGGAGGGTTATTTTGAAAGTTCACTTTGGCTGGAGGGGGTGCATGGATCGCACCTTAAAGGAGGGATCACCAGCCTTCAGAGCCATGGTTCTTAGAGGGGATGTGAACTCTGGGAGAAGGGGCTGTCAGATCTCACCCGGCCTAAGGCCCCACCCTGAACTGGCCTGACTGGACTCCACAGAGCAAGCATAATTACCTTTTCTGAAAAAACATTTTAGTGGATTGGCTTTTAAACTACTATACTACATAAAAGAAACACTTGCGAATAGTGAGCCCTCATGATGCTCAGTGGTAAAGAATCCTGCCAGGAGATCCAGGAGATCCGGGTTCGATCCCTGAGTGGGGCAGATCCTCTGGAGGAGGAAATGGCAATCCACTCCAGTATTCTTGCCTGTGAAATCCCATAGACAGAGGAACCTGGCGGGCTACAGTCTATGGGGTCGCAGAGTCAGGCACAATTGAGCATGCAAGCATGCTGCCATCAGACCCCAGGACCTGGCATCAACCAGTCCTTCCTCAACCATATCCCTGTTTTTTGAAAGAAAACTGACATCATATTGTTCCATCTGAAAATTTTCACTTTGTGTCTTTAAACATACTTTTTTTTTTTTACTTATTCACAATACCTTTATAATACCTTAAAATGATTCACCATAGTCCTTAATATCATCAAATACCCAGTTGGTATTCACATTTTCATTTGTCTTATGGATGGCATGATTTATAATTTTATTTATTTATAAATTTTATTTTTTAATCAAGATCCAAATAAAATTCTTACATTGCACTGGGTCAGTATAGCTTTTAAACTATTCTTCCTTGCCCCCACCCCAATCCCACTGCCTTTTCTTTGCAACTTACTCACTGAAGAATAGTCTCCTCGTTTGGATTTTGCTGATTGCATCCCTTTGGGGGTGTTTGATAGCACTTTGTCACCACATTTGAGGGCTTCCTCTGCCTGATGTTGAGCAAACTGAGGTAGGAAGCCAAAAAGTGGTGGATGGAAACCAGAGCACCACTTGGCAGGTTAGTGTGAGGGCCTGTGCGTCTGCAGCTGAGCCTTGGGTCACCTCACCCACCCAGTCTTGGGTGCCTCGGGTCAGACTCGGCTGAGGCTGGGGCAGTGCTCAAAGGATGAACCGAGCCTGCCCAGTTTATGCTTCTAAAGTCACCAGTCAGATCAGGCCCCAGTTCTTCCCAAGGGAGGGGAGAGCTTGGGGATGCTTCTGCTGGGGCTCCCATCACCACCTAGAATGAGATGTAGAGACTAGGGAAGCAGTGGTCCCTCAGCCCTACTGCTTGCTAAGAGCTTTACCCTCATCACCATAGCTACCCTGTGGAGTCCTTCCTTCCCCATCCCTGCCTGCAGAGGAGGAAACTGAGGCTTGGAGGGGTGAGATGACTGGTCCAGCGTTCCACTGCAGAGAAATGGCAGAGCCAGGGTCACGCGAGGCCTACTGCTCCACCCTCACTGGGAGCGCTGGCCAGATGGGGGCGAGTCTGCTCCACTGGCTGACACTCCACTGCAGCCAATTGGTTAATGGCCTGGTCCTAGAGTTCCAGGTGGCCACCGCTGAGGGACGAGCCTGATGCCTGCCTGCTCTCTAGTCAGCACACAGTGGGCTCCGACTCTGGTAAATGAGCCAGCCCCCACCACTGGCAGAAATGCAGTGCCCTTCAGTCAATACCAGTGCCCATCTGGCACCCCCAAAGCTGTGGCTCTCCACCTCTAGCCGGCTCATCTACCCAGAAGCCCTCCAGTGGCCGCTTGTAGGAACTGCAGTTCCCCCTGCGCCCTTGCCAGCAGCTCGTTCTAAATTCTGAATCTCACCCCCTGCCCGCAGGAGACCTACCTGATGAAGCACATGTCCAAACACACGGTGGTGGAGCACCTGGTGAGCCATCACTCGCCCCAGAGGACGGAGTCCCCTAGCATCCCGGTGCGAATTTCCCTCATCTGAGCCGACCAGAGGCGCCGCCCCGCCCTGCCCACTGGCAGACACAGACCCAGGCAGCACCGGCCCGACTCCCTCCAGGGGCCCTCCAGGGGCCCTCCAGGAACAGCCGAGCTCTCTCATGACCTTCCTGACCTTCCAGAAAGCCTGGGCCGCAGGAGCCCTGCCCGGTCCAGCTCCGGGGGTGGCCAGGCCAACTGCAAGATTCTGGACTGTTTTGGTGGCATCCAAAGACGATCTCAGAGCACTTTGAACCTCTCTACTGGGTTTTCGTTTTCTTCCCCCATCCTTCACTTGCTTCACTGTTGTTTTGTTTTGTTTTGTTTTAAGTTTGTTTTGGAAAATAACAAAAAAAGAAGATATTTATTGGCCAAGAAGTTGGTGCTGCTAAGACCGAGAAATGGAAAGAACCGGACAGATGGACACAGAGACCCAGAGGGCAGCGTGGGACCTTCTCTTGCCACGGCCTCGGGTCTTGAGGGGAAGGCGCAGGCCTGAGATTCTGGACCGCAGTGGGGCTTCCCGGTGGGAGGGGCAGGAGGCAGCTGGAGTGAGCCACTCGCCCCCCGCCGGCTGCCAGCTCGAGCCTCCGGAGCTGCGCCCTGGGCATCACTGAGCAGAGGGATGTGGCAGCTCCCAGGGCTGCCCGGGCTTCAGGAGACAGATGGAGAGGGGCCGGGAGGTCCGCAGGACCAAAGGGTGCAGGGTTGGCTGGGCTGGGCGCAGGCCCTGGGAAATGGGGTGGGGGCGGGCTGGGTAAGACCCAGTGCCCCCACTGCCCTGAAGACCACCCCAGTCTACCTCAGTGCTGGCCAGGAAACCTATCGGCTACCTCTCCCACCATCCCAGACTGTGGGCAGCGGGGGAGGGAGTGGGCCCTGGGGCAAGGACCCCCTCCGCTCTGCAGAATTTCCTCCGGTTGGGGCAGTGCCCAAGGAGGGGTTACTTGTCTTCCCTGCCATGGAGGGGGATCCCCAGCCCAGGCCCTAGGCCGCTCGGCAGGGAAGGGATCCTCGGGGAGGAGGGTCCCAGGAGCAGACCCTGTCCTCAGCCCCCACAGACACACCCCAATCTGAAAGCCATGCGTGTCCGTGTATATAGGAACTATGTACAGAGCCCGGAGAAGCCCCCTCTACATCCCCTGGGGAAAAAAAAAAGAAAACTAGACAGAAACTCATCTATATATTCTGTATCTGGAGTTCCGTTTTGAATATTAACTGTGTTATTTTTATACACTTTTTAAGCCTTAACTCGCCATTGATTTACCAGTTTAACGTCTCCCGGGGTTTCTTTTCCCACGGGGTTCTCCGCCCCGCCCCCACCCCTTTGTTTGACTTGCGTCTGATACTCAGTATTGTAGCTTTGCGTCCGCATGTACTACCCTGTAAATACGCTGTTATACATACTGTTAACACTCTTCGCTTTTTTTCTATGGGACCTCCAGGCCACCGTATTTAGAACTAGTTACCTTATTAAAAAAGAGAAAACAATCTGCTGGCTTCTCAGTCTGCATCGCGGTGGCAGGGAGGTGAGGGCAGGTGCTCTCCCCCAGTGCGCTTGAGGAACAAAGTTTGCGTTCTATTTAAGAAAAGGGGTGGGGAGGAGAAAAAGGTCAAATGTGGGGGAAGACACTAAAGGGGGCAAGAAACAGGAATCCCAAACCCTCTGCTCTTTGTATTTCTCTGTTGTGAAGAATAAACTGTACCTGCAGCCGGGTGGCCGCGGTGTGTGTGCTCTGTGCGAGGGCGGGGCCGGGGGGCACCTTTCTGCGCTCCTCTCCCCTCCCCCGCGTCCCCCTCCAGAACTGGGAAGGAAGGGAAATGGCCTTTCTCGTGTTCATCACTTGCAGCCAAGAACCCCGAGGGCTCCGAGGAGTGGAGGAGTGCAGTCCTCGATGGTGACTCAAGGTTGAGTCACTTTTTGTCTCCCAGGGCCAGCCTTGCTAAGCTCTGGGGGAATTCCTGCATTTCCCTCCCAAGCAATCAAAACATTGACACCCAACCCCCACCACGCCATGGGGCAGCTGTGTGTGAAGGGGCCTTCTTGGTCCCCGCAGTCACTGAGATAGCTGGAGGCTGTGAAACGAGCTGCTGGTGCCGCTGCTGCAGGAGTCCCAGGATGAAGCTGACTCCGAGCAAAGCAGAGAGGAGAGCCGGAGACAAATCACGGAGTCCTGAACCTGGCTCAGTCCCAGCGCTGACTTGTAATGTAAGCTAAATCCTCATTCGGGCTGTCCTTTCGTTTTCCTCCAAGAGTCAGTTGCTAACCGTTGACCAGCACGCCACTGGCTGACTCTTCAATCAGAAATCTCCATTTGGTGAGTTAGGGACAAGTTAGGAGCTGGTAGGCATCTGATATGGTAAATCCTATGTAGGCAGGGGTGGGGTGGGGTGGGGTGGGCTGTGTTGTGCTGGAGACAAGCAGGAGGACAAAGGAGGCAGAGAAGCAGAGATGGACAGAAGAGATGGAGGGCCAGTGGACCCTCAGCCCCTGACTTTGTCTCCATCTTTTGGCTAGCTCTAATTCCCTGCTTGCTTTCACATCAGTGAATTTATTCAGTATTTATAAGTTGCAAATGGTTAAGCTTCTCTTCTTTTCACAACTATTTGTAAGGCCTCCCCAGACAGCCATTTTGCTTTTTCGCATTTCTTTTCCATGGGGATGGTTTTGATCCCTGTCTCCTGTACAATGTCACAAACCTCCGTCCATAGTTCATCAGGCACTCTGTCTATCAAATCTACTCCCTTAAGTCTATTTCTCACTTCCACTGTATAATCATAAGGGATTTGATTTAGGTCATATTTGAATGGTCTAGTGGTTTTCCCTATTTTCTTCAATTTAAGTCTGAATTTGGCAATAAGGAGTTCATGATCTGAGCCACAGTCTGCTTCCGGTCTTGTTTTTGCTGACTGTATACAGCTTCTCCATCTTTGGCTACAAAGGATATAATCAATTTGATTTCAGTGTTGACCACCTAGTGATGTCCATGTGTAGAGTCTTCTCTTGTGTTGTTGGAAGAGGGTGTTTACTATGACCAGTGTGTTCTCTTGGCAGAACTCTGTTAGCCTTTGTCCTGCTTCATTCTGCATTCCAAGGCCAAATTTGCCTGTTACCAGGTGTTTCTTGACTTCCTACTTTTTCATTCCAGTCCCCTATAATGAAAAGGACATCTTTTTTGGGTGTTATTTCTAAAAGGTCTTGTGGGTCTTCATAGAACCATTCAACTTCAGCTTCTTCACTGTTACTGGTCGGGGCATAGACTTGGATCACCATGACATTGAATGGTTTGCCTTGGAAATGAACAGAGATCATTCTGTCATTTTTGAGATTGGATCCAAGTACTGCATTTCTGACTTTTGTTGACCATGATGGCTATTCCATTTCTTCTAAGGGATTCCTGCCCACGGTAGTAGATATAATGATCATCTGAAAGATATTCCCATTTGAATGCAGAGTTCCAAAGAATAGCGAGGAGAGATAAGAAAGCCTGCCTCAGTGATCAATGCAAGCAAGTAGAGGAAAACAACAGAATAGGGAAGACTAGAGATCTCCTCAAGAAAA
>SJYC01076651.1:0-18425 GCA_006408675.1 Madoqua kirkii
GAGGTTATTAATATTTCTCCCAGCAATCTTGATTCCAGCTTGTGCTTCATCCAGTCTGGAATCTGCATGATGTACTACTCTGCATATAAGTTAAATCAGCAAGGTGACCATATACAGCCCTGACATACTCCTTTCCCAATTTGGAACCAGTCCATTGTTCCACATTCATTTCTAACTGCTGCTTTTTGAGCTGTGTACAGATTTCTCGGGAAACCTATGGCTCCTTGCTACAGCAGCGCTAATGGACTAAGACACAAAATCAGGGAATTCTGCAAATCACTGTGCTCAGAAATCCTAAGGCTTTAGGAAAATGGACCAGTCCTCAAAACTGCACAAACGACCAAAATTCAATCAAGATGAAGGAGACAATTTGAATAGCCTTGTAACCGTCAAAGCTTATGGATAATTTTGACAAACTGGGCCTCATCAAAAGTTAAGTTTTGGACTTGCCTGGTGACTCAGTGGATAAGGATCCACCTGCCAATGCCAGACAGTGGATAAGGATCCACCGGTTCAATCCCTGGTCCGGGAAGATTCCACTTGCCTCGGACCAGGTAAGCCGTGAGCTGCACAGGCCACACCTGCTGAAGCCCACACGCCGTAGAGCCCGCGCTCCCCAGCAGGAGCCCGAGCACCGCAGCTGGAGGGCCGCCCCCACTCACCGCAGCTCGGGAAAAGCCCCCCAAATCCACAAAAGGTAGGTTTCTGTTTTGTGAAATGTCTTGTAAAGATGAAAAGATGAGCTACCCAGCATGTCCTTGTTGGTTATCCATTGTGAATATAGCAGGGTGTACGTGAGATTCCCAGACCCCCTAACTATCCCTTCCCCCTCGGCAACCGTAAGTTTGTTTTCCAAGTCCACGAGTCTCTTTCTGTTTACATGGAACTCTACGTGATATGAGTGAGCCTGGATGGGAGGAGGGTTTGGGGGAGAATGGATCTGTGTATATGTACGGCTGAGTCTCTTCATTGTTCACCTTAAACGACCACAGTATTGTCGATTGGCTGTGTGTACACGCTTACGGCTCAGTCATGTCCGACTCTTTGCGATCCTGTGGACTGTGGCCTGGACTGCAACACACGGAGGCTCTGCGGGGGAGACAGCGGGAAGGAAAATGTGTAGTGAGTCAAGAAACGCTGCGTGCCAGGGCCAGAGGCGCCCCGAGGCAGGCGTGCAGCAGGTGGAGCGTGGCCCAGCCCCGCTTGGACCAGCTCCCACCCCAGCCTCCTCCCCTAGCTCCGTCACGTCTCCCTTACGGCCAGACACCCCGTGGCCTCGGAACTTGCTCTTCTTTAAGCTCTCCCCCCGCTGGTGACCGCATCCTGTAGGTGCTGAAACAGAGCCAACCGGATGGATAGAGACAAGTGAGAAGCTTTATTCTAAGACTGGCTCATATGACAGTCACGGAGGCCAGGAAGTCCACCGTCTGCCACCCGCAAGCTGGGCACCAGAAAAGCTGCTGGGTAACTCAGTCTGAAGGCCTGAAAATGGGGGCAGGGGGCCACAGGGCAATGGTGCTCCAGTGGAGGCGGAATCCTCCCTTCCTCTGCCTTTTCGTCCTCCTTGGATGATGCCCACCTGAACTGGGGAGGGTCACTCGCATTTCTTAGACAATTCGAGCACTCATCTCTTCTAGAAACACCCTCACAGACACATCCAGAAACAATATTTTACCAGATCCCTGGGCAGCCCTTAACCCAGCCAGGTTAACACATATGATTAACCATCACAAGCAGCACCTATTTGCAGGATACTCCCAAATTCATGGGCTTCCCTGGTGACTCAGACAGTAAAGAATCTGCCTGCAGTGAGGGAGGCCTGGGTTTGATCCCAAGGTCAGGAAGATCTCCTGGAGAGGGAATGGCAACCCACTCCAGTACGCTTGCCTGAAGAATTCCATGAACACAGAGGAGCCTGGCGGGCTACAGTCCATGGGGTTGCAGAGTCAGACAAGACAGCGACTTTCACTCTCCCAAATTCTCTCTCCTGCCCAGATTTCTGTCCCAAGCCCTGGCCCCGTGCACCCCATTGTCCGTGAACATGCCAACAGGCTGTCCGCACATTCATCCTGGGCGCGGGTGGTCGTTGGGCAGCCACAGCGAGCAGCAGCTTGTGGGATCTCGGTTCCCTGGGAATCAAATGCAGAGCACGGCAGTGAGAGCGCCAGGCCCTGATCGCTGGAGCACCCGGAGCTACTGGCCAGCGGCAGGGCCCTGGCGCCTGCCTGCTCGAAGGAAGAGCTCAACAAAGAGAAGAAAGCAGTGAGGCGGGGAAAGTGTTTATTATGGGAGAAGGTCCATTAGAGAAAGCGCGAGCAGACCGAGAGAGACAGATGCACACCTCGGGGTGGCTTAAACCACTCACCTGAGGAGCTGACTGCTTTGATCCAGCCAGTCCCTCCTAAAGGAAATCAGCCCTGGATATTCACTGGAAGGACTGCTGCTGAAGCTGAAGCTCCAATCCTTTGGCCACCTGATGCGAAGAGCCAACTCACTGGAAAAGACCTCGATGCTGGGAAAGACTGAAGGCAGGAGGAGAAGGGGACGACAGAGGATGAGATGGCTGGATGGCATCACCAACTCAATGGACATGAGTTTGAATAAGCTCTGGGAGTTGGTGATGGACAGGGAAGCCTGGCGTGCTGTAGTCCATGGGCTCACAAAGAGTCGGACATTACTTAACAACTGAAAAACAATAGCAAATAACTTTCATGGGGGAAGTTCTGGGTTTCCTCTGGCCGACCCTGTTGCTTGTCTGCCCCTGAGTCCATACCTTCTCCGATGCAGGGTCCTCCCCTGTGCACGTGTGCATCTTTTAGCCAAGATGGATTCCAGCACAAGGGTCTCTGGGGAGTTGGTAGAACATATTATGGCCTAGCATCCCCTCCCTTGAGGACCCTTTCTGTGCGTGTATAGCCTGGGGCGGGGGGTCTCCTTGACCCCAAGAATGGGAGGTATGTGGTCTCTTCATCCCTTCCCTATGCAAGGCTCAGCCCCTCACTGTTCCTGCCATTCCCATCATCTTAAAGTGTCCACAGGAGACAAGGCCCGGCTGCTTATCCTGTTCCTGTAATTACATCTATTTTTCAAATGTAAACAAGAGGCTAAAGGTAAATGTCTAAACTGGGACCCATCTATCTCCTGCCTCAAACCCATCCACACCTTCCCCAGGTGAGCTAGTAGACATTCCGCCCTTCAGACCCGACGAGCATCCTCAATGCTCCTCATTTACATGCAGCCCAGGTCAAAAGAAAGATGCTGCCTTCTCATCCCTTCCCCTGCACCTGGTCCAAGCACCTTCACCTCTCATCTGGATTACTGAGGGGTCCCCTGGATTCTACCTGGTGATTCGTTAGAAATGTAGCTCAGAGCTCACAGTTGCATTATTCATAACGACAAAAAAGGCAGAAAAAACTCAAAGGTGCACCCACGGATGACGGAGTAGACAAAGGTGACCCACCCGCAGGACAGGATACTACTGACCCATCAAAAATGACTTTCCCGGTAACTCACTTGTTTTGAGGCTTCCCTGACAGCTCACTGGTAAAGAATCTGCCTGCAATGCAGGAGACCCAGATTCAGTCCCTGGGTCCGGAAGATCCCCTGGAGAAGGAACTGGCAACCCACTCCAGGATTCATGCCTGGGGAATCCCACGGACAGAGGAGCCTGGTGGGCTACAGTCCACAGGGTCACCAAAGAGTCAGACACGACTCAGTGACCAAACAGCAATAAGAAAACCAGTTGTTTCGCTGAAAGTTTTGTTTTAGGTTCAAAAGATTCATTAACAAAAGAAACTGCTCGTTACACACAAATAAACAATTTCTATTTTTGTATAGATATTTGGCTTAACCTCAATATACGGTCATTACAAGAAAAGAAATAGAAACAATAGAGAGAAGAAACACATACATCAGCAAATTGGGCCAACAACCTACATCCAGACTTGAACGCTGCTGGGAAGCCCCTCATCAAAAACAATGTGGAGTCCCAACTGGGAAAACGTCCTGGGCAGCGTGTCTATCCCACGGATGAGACTTCAAATGCCAGAGTGAGGGGCTCCCGCTTATCATCTCACTCAGTAAACGGTATCACCATCAGTTTGCCTACAAAAATGCAGCTCTGGTTTCACTTTAACTTTTTTACGATATGGTTTGTTTCACCTCGTGAGTCACAGGATTTCATTAGACCCTGGGGGGCTGGCCAGACCCTCAGGGCCTCAAGAGAGTCCAGGACCCGCGGCCTTTCTTACCTAAGGGCCACCTGATTTGCTGTGCTTGCATGCAGGCACAGAATCGGGGCAGTATCCGGGCACGTCAGGAGCAGTTCCGAGGCCTGGTCTACTACTTCAGAAGCCTCAACAACTTTAATTTCCCTAATACCAATGGTTAGGAATCTGCTGCCAAGGCAGGGGACGTGGGTTCAATTCCCGATGCGGGAAGATTCCACGCGCCGCAGGGCAACTAAGCCGTGTGCCTCAACCCCTGAAGCACCTGTGCCTAATCTTTGTGTGCGGCACTCTGTCGTGTCCAACTCTTTGTGACCCCTTGGACTATAGCCCAGCGGGCTCCTCTCTACGGATTTCTCCAAGCAAGAATACTGGAGTGGATTGCAATTCCCTTCTCCAGGGGATCTTCCCGACCCAGGGATCGAACCCTGGTCTCCAGCTGCTGCTGCTGCTAAGTCGCTTCAGTCGTGTCCAACTCTGTGCGACCCCATAGACGGCAGCCCACCAGGCTCTGCCGTCCCTGGGATTCTCCAGGCAAGAACACTGGAGTGGGTTGCCACTTCCTTCTCCAATGCATGAAAGTGAAGAGTGAAAGTGAGTCGCTCAGCCATGCCCGACTCTAGCGACCCCACGGACTGCAGCCCACCAGGCTCCTCTGTCCATGGGATTTTCCAGGCAAGAGTACTGGAGTGGGTGCCATGGCCTTCTCCGCTGGTCTCCAGCGTTGCATGTAAGTTCCGTACCATGTTCCTAGAGCCTGCAACAAAGAGCAGACCCCGCTGGCAGCAACTGGAGAGAGCTCGGGCACAGCAGTGAGGACGCGGCACAGCCAAAGATAAATCAATAAAGTAAAAAGAGGGCTTCCCAGCAGCGCTTTAGGGGTAAAGAACCCACCTGCCGGTGCAGGAGCCGCAAGAGACGCGGGAGCCGCGAGAGACGTAGGTTCTTATGCCTGGAGAGGGAAGATCCCTGCAGGGGGGAGGGGCAGCCCACTCCATATCCTCCCCTGGAAATTTTCACGGGCAGAGGAGCCTGGCGGGCTACAGTCCATGAGGCCTCAAAGAGTCGGACACAACTGAGCACACACACGACAGAAAAAGCAAGGAAGCACTGTCACAGGCTACAACTCGAGCGAACCTCGAAGACGGCACACTCAGCTCAAGAAACCTAAGGCCCCACACGTGTGCTTCCGCCTACGCCCGTAGTGGTCAAATCCAGGCAGACACGCCAGCTAGTAGTTGCCAGAAGCTGGAGAAAGTGGGGGGCGGGAGGAAGTGACCGCTGACGAGTACCGGTCTCTGCAAAGGTGATGAAAATATTCTAAAATTAGCTAACGGTAGGGGTTGCACAACATTATAAATATGCTGAAAACCACTGAATCGTACACGTTTTAAAACACTGATGTATCTATTTGTCTAGTCAGGTCTAAGTTGCAGGAAGAAGGATCTTTGCTGCATCATGTGGGATGTTCCGGGCCGGACCGCGAGCTCTCCAGCGGCAGCTTGAAGGCTCAGTCGCCTCCCTGCGTGCGGGATCTTATTTCTCCAACCAGGATTCCAACCAGCGTTCTCTGCACTGCAAGGCAGGTTCCTAACCACTACTCCACAAGCGAAGTCGCTGAACTGTGCACTTTAAAAGGGTGAGTTGCAGGGAATATGAATTAATCTCAATTTTTTTCCAAAGTAACTCAGATGGCTTCAGGCTTCCAATTACGCTCTGCAGGGGCTTAGGGAAGGTAAGGCTGGGTTCTGACCTGGCTCCTCCTAATTCCCCCCTCCCCTCACTGACCACCCTTGCCTTCCCAGCTCTGCCCAGCACCCTGCGCCCTCCTCTGCGCTTCTGCTCCTGCCGTGGGCCCGCCCTTACGGCCCCCACACCTCTGCCTGGCCCCTCCCGCCTGCACACTGGGGCCTTCTCAAGGTGTAGAGACCCCCACCTCCACACTCCCCACGCCCACGCCCTTAGCCCCTCGCTCGCACTGACTTCTGGCTTGACGGCACTTTCTTTTCCGCATGAGGTAACCTTGTGCACTGACGCTGCAGGCTCCGGGCGAGTGGGGCCTTCCGCACTTTGTTCCTGAATCTTGTCTCCAGGACCTACGCTGGTACACAGTAGGCGTCAAGAAACGCTAGTAAGCCTTCTACGCAATAACGACGATAACTTTAGAAATCACGTTTTTATCAAATTTTAAAAACTAAATAAAGCTCTTAATATATTGTCTTTCCTGCACACAGATCTGCAGGGGTTACTAAAGGACATTTGTTGCTTAGTTGCTAAGTCCTGTCTGATTCTTTTGCGACGCCCCGGACCGTGACGCCCCCAGGCTCCTCTGTCCACGGGACTTCCCAGGCAAGAACACTGGAGTCGGGTGCCAAGTCCTGCTCCAGGGGATCTTCCTGACCCAGGGATCGAACCCACCTCTCCAACACTGGCAGGCCGATTCTTTACCACTGAGCCAGCAGGGAAGCCCAAACGTCATGCATTTTCCAAAATGTTCATAAATAAATTCACTTGATATTAACAGCACCCGCAGCGCAACGTTCCGAAGGAAACGGACGCCGACTGCGCTCTGGGTTTAGGGGCTGGGACCCGTAAAGCTGCCGGTCCTCACATGGAGACCGTCGCCAGGGCGCACGGACAGAGATCTTCCGCGTCCCGGGTCAGGGGCGGTGCCTGGCGACAGCAGGAGCCTCCGGGCGGAAATGGCTACGGCTGGGCTTGGAGCGCATGCGCGAGTCCCGGGAGTTCCCGCGGGAGGGCCCGGCCCGGCGGGATCCTTCCGGCCACGGGCAACCGGGCTCCCAAAACTGCCCTCGCCGCCGCTAGGCTGAGGCTCGAAGGGCGCGTGAGAGGCGCGGCCCGGCCCGCAGGGAGTCCCGTCGCCATGGACCCCTTCCTGGTGCTGCTGCACTCGGTGTCGGTCGGGCTGTCGAGCAGCGACCTGACCCAGCTCAAGTTCCTGTGCCGGAACCGCGTTAGCAAGAGGAAGCTGGAGCTCGCGCAGAGCGGCCTGGACCTCTTCACCGTCCTGCTCGAGCAGAACGAGCTGAGCGCCGGGCGCACCGCGCTGCTGCGCGAGCTGCTCGGCGCCCTGCGGCGCAAGGACCTCCTGCGCCGCCTGGACGACTTCGAGTGGGGCGCGGCGGGCGCGGCGGCGCCGGAGCAGCGAGGTGGGGCGAGGCCCGGGGCCGCGGCGCGGGCGGGAGGCGCGGGGAGCGGGGCCGGGCGGCGAGCGGCGCCGCGGGACCCGGGCGGGGGTGCCTGGGGACCCTGCGGGGGTTGGCGGGGCCAGCTGCCGATCTTCCGGCGCCCAGCCTTTTCCGGCTCGGTTTCCGTGGGTTTTCCCTAAACAGCCCCGGGAGACGGGAACGTGGCCGCTTTGCGGACAGGAGAACCGAAGCTCAGAGAAGTTGACTTAGCCTAAGTTACGGAGCGTGGACGACCACCGCCACCGCGCCATCCGGCCATCCAGCCTCAGTGCTTTCTCCTCCACTCCTCTCTCTCCGGGAAAGTTAGAAGTTACTGGACAGGAGAAGACGTTGCTGACCCCCCGGGCAGGACAGGGGTGGAAGGACTCCAGAAGAGCCTCAGCAGGAAGGACGGGGTGATAGGGCGCTGCTTTTGTATAAGGGTTAAGAGCGGACTCTTCCTGGCTCTGCCGCTCGGTGGCTGGCTGTGACCTCAGGAAGTGACTTGCACTTACTTTCTGGGCCTCCATTTCCTGCTTTCTCCCAGTGGTCAGTAACACGGGGCTGGAGGAGTTGGCACACAGGCTGACAGCGTTATTGGGAGTTTGTGGCTGGAGATGGAGCTTTGCTTCCAAGAAGCACTTTGTCTAGTCCGACCTCAGGAGTGATTTCTCAGCAGATGAGGACACAGTAGGCAGGGACTGAAGACTGGTGTCAGGCAGGGCATCTTCCGGGGGGCAGCAGGTGGCTGTTGAGGGCTGCCATACGAATGACTGTGTCCCGGTGGCTTAAAGCCGCAGAATCTGACGCTCTTACGTTTCTGGGCCAGTCGTCAGATCCAGGTGTCAGTAGGCTGTGCTCCCTCTGAGAGCTCTAGGAGAGGGTCCTTCCTCCCTCTTCTGGTTTCTGGGGACTCCAGGCATTCCTTGGCTTGTGACCACACCCCTCCAGTCTCTGCCTCCATGGCACATGGTCTTGTCAGTGGATTTAGGGCCCACTTGAATAAGAGGATTCCTTCATCTCGAGATTCTTAGCTTACTCTCACATCTGCAAAGACCCTTTTCCAAGAAAGTTCCCATTCACAGTTCCAGAGATTTGACATGCGTGTACCTTTTAGGGCCCCCCATTCAACCCCTTTGCAGGATGGGATAGAGGTGCAACTCTACTCAGGCCTGAGTGGGCACCTCCATTACAAGACCCCCCAACCAGTAAGTCTTCAGAGCAGGCCGAGCCTTGTGGTTAGTGTTTCAGGGTGTGGCTGGCTGGGGCAGCATGGAGCTTCCCCTGGCCCTTCTGCTGCAGGTGGTGTCCGCCTCTGTGGAAGGGCCTTTTGGGTCCCCAGCACCTGGGTCAACACCAGGAGGCCCGTCAGCCAGGGTGCGGTTACCTGTCTTCCAAACAGCTCCCCAGACCGCAGGTTACCACTCTGCTCTTTTCCCCCACCAGACGTGCAGGCACAATGGAGATCGTCTGTGATAACGTAGGGAAGGACTGGAAGAGGCTGGCTCGTCACCTCAAAGTATCCGACGTCAAGATCGAAGCCATCGAGGAGAAGTACCCCCGGAACCTGACGGAGCAGGTCAGGGAGCTGCTGAGGGTCTGGAAGAACAGCGCGAGGGAGGATGCAGCTGTGTCCTGCCTGGTGGGCGCGCTCAGGGGCTGCCAGCTGAACGTGGTGGCAGATCTCATCGAGGAGAACCAGCAGGCCCAGGCCCTCCAGAGCAGGAGTGCCGACCCCGGGTCCCTCGTGGCCTGGGACTCGGGCTCCGCTGCGCCGGGAGCCTCCTGACAACCCAGTGGCTCTTCCGCAGGGACCAAAGGCGGCTGCACGGTCCTGACCACGTCCCGTCCGTGCCAGCCCCATAAAGACTCAGGGAGGCGGCTGTGGGCCCACACTCCTCTGTGCCAGCCGGGCGGGGGCCACCGTGTGTGCTATCATCCCCATTAAACAAGCTCCTCCGGGAGGGCGTCTCGTGCCGCGCCCAGTACGAAGGAGGGGGTCTGTGAAACCTTGTGCTCCCAGACACGACGCGCAGCAGTGAAGAGCGAGGAGATGGAAGTCATTGTGCTGGGGGCGCTGGGCTCTGGAACCCACGCTTGGAACCCAGGCTCGTTCTCCTGCCCCCACACTTGCCAAAGGCTTGGAGGCTGGCAGTGCAGACCATCTCCAGGGCGGGTGGCAGGGTGAGGCGTGCCCTCACGAGGCTGGGAGGCAGCCCAAGCTCTCAGCGCTCGGGGAACGAGTCCCCTGCCGTAGGGCCAGGCAGCGAGCACTCGGCACGTGCTGGTTCTCAGATGAATCGTGACTCCAGTTCCACAGTGGATTGCTAACAGTCACTTTTTCTGATAACAAAAGTGGTAAGGAGCTGAATGCTCGGATTCTAAGAAGCACCTTTCCTTCCTGCTTGAAGTCCTGTTGAAATCGGTGCCTTTGCAGGAGACCTCCATGTGACAGTGTCCGCTTCCCAGATGGTGAACTCACTTGACGGGCTCTCGGAAGCCCCACTGTGGCCAGTCTCAGTGTCCCTGACGGTTGTCACAGGCCCAGCCTGTAGGAGGCTGCCTGTGTTTCTGACCAGCTCCAGGGACCGCTGCCAAGGGGAGTGTTGACCGCGGTGAGCCGTGACCTGCCAGAGGGCAGCCCACACCTGCTATGGGCCCTGCCTCCCTGCAGGAGGCATCAGAGAGCCCCGCCTCGTGCCTTCTAGCTGTGACCTTGGGACAGCGCCCAACGTCATGCCGTGCCACCTTGACCCTGGGTTGCCAAGACAGCACTCACCGCCCGGCTCTGGGCCCAGCCTTTTGCAGATCCTGACTGTGCCGGGCATTGCTGGGAGCTGAGCACGGGCAGCAGACGAGACAGACGTGGGCCTGCTTGGTTGGCTCCGAAAGTCTGGCTGGAACACGGGCGTTACCCACGCATCACAAGTTTGGGAGCTGAGCCCATTCAGCCCCAGAGCCGTGTGGCCCAGCCCAGAGTGATGTGCTGAAGAAGCTCTGGGTCAGGGCGAGTCTGTGTGTAACAGTCACATCCCCACCACCAGTAAAGGCGGGGCTTGGCCAGTGGGTTGCCTTGGGAAGCGGGTGGCAGACTATGAGGTGGTGCCCGTCCCTCGTGGTTCATGGCAGACGCTGCTACCGATGGGGGAGCATCCTGAGACGGCCTGCACCCCGCGTGGTCCTCATGGCGGGGAGGGACCGCCCCTCCGTCGCTCCAGCTGTTCTCACAGACGTCTGGACAGCGTGTGCTTGCCCCTCTCAGAGCTTCCCGTTGCTCGGGCCCAGTGCTGCCACTGGCTCATTCCCGCGCTGTGTCCTCGGGGGCAAAGCGCTGTCCCCAGAAACTGACATCTGGGACTGCCCCCCTGCCCTGCACAGTGAGGCGGTTGGAACAGCCTCAGCAAACCTGTCCTGTGACCTAATCACAGCACAGACCCGAGGTGGGGCAGAGAGGCGCTGCCTCCGGGCAGTGCTGTCGGCCTCCCAGGGGCCTGGAGGTGGCCTGCCCTGGCCCCTGTGGGCCACTGGGGCGAAGCCACAGAGCCTGGTGGCAGGCGAGCCTGCGCAGGACACTGCCCCCGAAGGTGGGCTCCAGGGGCTCCACCGTCAGCAGTCAGGAGGCTCCCACCGCAGCTGCCTTCCAGGCGGCACGAACGGACAGGGCAAGTGGACGGAGAAAGCAGCAGGGCCTGTCCAGACCCCGGGGTGGAAGGTACACAGCGTCAGAGGGCTGCTCTGGACAGTGCGGGCCCCGAGGGTGGAAGGTACACAGCGTCAGAGGGCAGCTCTGGACAGTGCGGGCCCCGAGGGTGGGAGGTACACAGCATCAGAGGGCAGCTCTGGACAGTGCGGGCCCCGAGGGTGGGAGGTACACAGCTTCAGAGGGCAGCTCTGGACAGTGCGGGCCCGGGTGGGGGAGGTACACAGCGTCAGAGGGCAGCTCTGGACAGTGCGGGCCCCGAGGGTGGGAGGTACACAGCTTCAGAGGGCAGCTCTGGACAGTGCGGGCCCGGGTGGGGGAGGTACACAGCGTCAGAGGGCAGCTCTGGACAGTGCGGGCCCCGAGGGTGGGAGGTACACAGCTTCAGAGGGCAGCTCTGGACAGTGCGGGCCCGGGTGGGGGAGGTACACAGCGTCAGAGGGCAGCTCTGGACAGTGCGGGCCCCGAGGGTGGGAGGTACACAGCTTCAGAGGGCAGCTCTGGACAGTGCGGGCCCGGGTGGGGGAGGTACACAGCGTCAGAGGGCAGCTCTGGACAGTGCGGGCCCCGAGGGTGGGAGGTACACAGCTTCAGAGGGCAGCTCTGGACAGTGCGGGCCCGGGTGGGGGAGGTACACAGCTTCAGAGGGCAGCTCTGGACAGTGCGGGCCCCGGGGCTGGAAGGTACACAACATCAGGGCAGCTCTGGACATTGTGGACCCCAGGGGTGGAAGGTACACAGCGTCAGGGCAGCTCTGGACAGTGTGGACCCCAGGGGTGGAAGGTACACAGCGTCAGGGCAGCTCTGGACAGTGTAGACCCCAAGGGTGCTGTCCATGTCCCCGCTCCTGTGGTGTGGCGTTCAGGTGTCCACCAGATGCGGCCCTGGGTGTCACGGGGACCGTGGGGGGCACCGGGGGCTCTTCCCCTTGCGGCTCCACCACTCTCGGAAGAGGCCGTTGGGTAAATCGGGAGTGCTTGTCCGCGTCTGCAGTGCCATTCTTAACTTGAAGACAAGCTGGTGTCACCCAGCGCCCAGAGGGCTGTCCGACGCTGTTCTGCTCCGCGTGGGCCCTGACACTCAGCCTTGCTGTGCACAGAGGGCTCTTAGTTCCCCGGCCAGGGGCCAAACTTGTGTCCCCTGCAGTGGAAGCACGGTCCTAGGCACTGGACCGCCGGGGGAGTCCTGTCCTGGGTCTTCTCACTGCCCCTGCTGAGACAGACATGTTTGATCAGAACTGGGTCCTGGGGGCCAGTCAGTGACCCCCCACCCGACGGAGCTGCTGCAGTCTCAGCAAGGACTTGTGGCAGCTTCACGGAAAGGCAGTCTCCTGCCCTGAAGTTTTCCCAGTAAACACACACAAGGCGCACGGTTGACTTGAAAGCGAACGAGGCCTCTTTTGCCCTGAGGACGGAAAGAGGGGTCCGCGTGTGTGTGCTCTGCCGGAGATTTACTGGCAGCAAAGGGGTGTTGAGCAAGTGTCTGCTGAGATGAAGGGTCACCCCGTCTCCCAGCCCTACAGGTTTCCCGGTGTGCCAGGCTGCCCTCCTCACCACGCCGCCCCCAGCCCTGCTCCTGGGTGCACACAGCTGTTGGTGACCACCCAGGGTCCTCACACCCTCCAGACTCTTCCCTCGGGGTAGGAGGTTGACAGTCCCTCCTCCGTCTTACTCTCCCCACTGGCTCCCACCTGCTCCCCTTCCTCCTTGGCAGCCCCACAGCCACCCCGAAACTGAAGCCGCACTGTGGAGCGGAGGCCCCCGGCCCCCTCCCTGGCCCTCCCCGTCCCTTTCAGGCCCAGGCTGACCCTGCCGTGCGAGGGGGCAGGTCACAGGTTCCAGGCACCACGGGGCCAGCCTGCCCACCACAGACCTCAGACTTGGCACCTCACCTGAGAGGCGTGTGCCCACTTCTGCGCCTGGCACCACAGTCCAGCGGGCCGCCCTCGGGCCCCACCCAGGCCCCTTTCCTGGGCTGTGCGCTCCCGTGTAACAGCAGAGGCTCCCTCGACACGACCTCCAGAGCACTTCCCGCCTCCCCTAGCGCAGCCTCGGCCCAGCCCTCTCAAAGACCCTGCTCTGTGTTCTGGGAAACAGGCTCTCCACACGTTCCTCGTGATAACTCGAGTATTTTTATTTCCATGATAACTCGAGTCATCGTGCTGGCTGCTTCCTAACCACAGTGTTTCTGTGCACGTTGCGCTTTGGAACCAAGACAGGCAAGCCTTGCACAGGGCAGCATGCACACACGAGGGGCCGGTCACCTTCCATCTGCTGAAAGGCAACCTCTTAGGAGAACTTGCATCTGAAAACCGTTTGCATCACAGAAGCCCTCAGCTCCCTAAGTCAGTGACAGTGAAGACCATGGCAAGAGTCCCACGTGGGTGCCGACCACGTCCGTTGTCACGGGGGCACAGAGGCCAGCTCAGTGCGTGCGCGAGGTGCCTGTCGGGTGGGGGCCGTCATGGAAGAACAGGGGCCGCTTGGTCACCCAGCAGAGCCACGCTGCCCGCCCCACACCTGCCTGGTGACGGTCTAGACTCCTGACTCTTTCAGCACAGGTTCCATGGGACAGAAGCTCCAGGAGGTGACAGAGTTCTCAAGACAGACGGGGTGATGTTGACCACGCTGAGTGAAAAGGGTGGATTTTCTGCTGTGTATTATTGTGCTACAGTGTTAAAAATCCTACTTCACAGTAACCGTTTAGTTACATCCTTAATCTAAATTGTTCAAGCTTCTCTCTCATGTGAATTTTGTAGGCCTTTTATGAGTTATGAGGGCTAGAAGCATAAGTTTGTATCGGCTTATATGTGCACCAAAGCAACATGATTATAAATAGAAACATGCCCATCTCTGGGAGTCTGGGTCCCCATTACGCCTTCCAGAGGGGTTTCCGGCTGCAGAAACCGCTCTGCTGGGCTCCCAGGTCCTGGGCCTCATCCCAGCTTTGTGAGGAACAGAAGGGGCCTCCAGCCCCGGGCAGCTTGTTCCCGAAGCGCCCACCCCGGTCCCGAGGGCCTGAGATCCGCCTCCAACAGCCAGTGTGATTCGGCCTCATCCAACCCCGCGGGCCCGCAGTGGGCCGCTGCTGCCGCCTTGCCCTTCCCACCAGACGCGCTTCCTCTTTTCTGCAGCCTCCGGAGCTGCCGAGGCTCACTGTGCTCCCTGAGGCTCACTGTGCTCCCTGAGCGGGTGAGTCAGCCAGCTGTGATGATAAAAGGCCAGGCCCCGGTGCCCAGTGCAGGAGGCCTCTCCACCCATCGGGCCCTGTGGTGATGGAGACCCAGCAGGTACCCTTCGCACTGCCTAGTCCCAACAAAGTCCAGCCAGGGAGGCCCCCCACCCCTGAACTGCCGCCGGCCGCCCCCAGGGCCCCCTCCCCAGGCAGGGTTGATGGCAGGTGCAGAAGAGCACACCCAGCTTGGGTCTGGGTGCTCCGAGACGTGCGGCCTGCCCACACACCCACCCCGCTCACACACCCAGCCACACGCCCAAGTCTTCACTCAGTAGGTTCTCAGCAAAGGGCTGACAGCTCAGATGGGGTTGGTTTTGGCGCCCACTCGCTCCCTTCTAGCTGGTGACCCCCCAGCTCCCTCTCTCCCTGACAGCAACCCTCCCCCCGCCCCAACCCAGCCAATTGCTGCAGGGTCCAAGGAGGCAAGCGGTGATGCGTGGCTGGAAGTTACTGGCATGTGGTAAAGGTCACAATGTCATTATTGTAATTATTCCCAAGTGACTGTGTGTGTTTCAGATGACTTGCCTTTATACCAGCTTGTCTTGATATAAAACTCAGATCACAACACAGTCATTCCCCAAGGTCCTTGGAGGCATCGGGTGATGGATGCCTGGGGAACCAGCCGCAGTGCCTCTCACCGAGAAACCCGTGACCCAGCCCCAGCTCCCGAGTCCTCTTGGAAGGAAGTGGGGTCCTGTCTCCTCTGGTCACACTAATGTCATTTGCAGCCCAGACCATAAGCCAGACAACTGTGGAAATACAGGTGAACGTAAGTAGGAGGACAATATGGGCTTCCCAAGTGGGGCAGTGGTAAAAAATCCGCCTGCCAGTGCAGGGGACACAAGAGACTTGGGTCAGATCCCTGGGTCAGGAGGATCCCCTGGAGAAGCAAGCAGCAGTCGACTCCAGTATCCTTGCCAGAAGAAATTCCTTCGACAGAGGAGCGTGGTGGGCGACAGCCCCGCGGGGTTGCAGAGTCGAAATGACAGAGCGCAGGGAAAGAGAGATGGACAAGACTAGAGACTGACTCCTCGTCCTCACACGATGGGGGCCTCACAGAGGCCAAGGACATCAGAATTAATAAGAGCGATGTGATAGGGATAGAGGGCAGTGCCGCTGAGAGGCATAGGATCCCCTAGAGCCAACGGCCCGGGGTCACAGCCCGGCTCTGCTGCTGAGCGGCTCCGAGGTGCTGAGAAGATGAGCTCACTACAAGACGGGTTACTATACGGCCTGCCTCAAAGGAATGCTGGGGGGTTCTGCCGGCAGTTTAGAGAGCTGAGGGGGGCTACAAGGACACCTGCACAGCCTCCTGGCCACACGGGCATCTGTCCAGCAGACAGCAGAGCCAGGGGCAAGCAGCACAGCGCCCTGAGCATCCGGATCGGCTTGCTCCACCTGAGCTCCGTCGCGCGGGCCAGCCCTTCTTTATCCAAGTCTTGAAGACACTTTGGGTTTTCCGATGCCCTGAAAAGCCTCCGAGGGATCAACCGGGAATTTAGAACATAAAGATGGTGTGTCAAATCAGGGAAAAAAATCCAACCACTGGGGTTAGGACAGCTGGGAAAGATCCCTGCATCCTCCCTTTCTCCTTCTACCAAGATAAATCCCAGGTGCAGACAAAATTTGGATTTTTTTTTTTTAATAATGAAGAACCCTAGGAGAATTTATCATCTTGAAGAACGAGACGGCTGTAAAATAAAAGACGGGTCAATTGATCGATTCGACAGCTTAGAAAACTAAAAATATCAACTTGTCAAAAAATATGATAAGACACTTGGGCTTCCCTGGTGGTCTAGTGGTTAAGAAACTGCCTGCCAACGCAGGGGATGCAGGTTCGATCCCTGGTCCGGGAAGATCCCACATGCACAGGACAACGGAGCTCCCGTGCTGCAACCACTGGGGCCACCCTCTCTGGAGCCCAAGACGGCTGAGCGCCGCAGCTGGAGAAAGCCCGAGCACAGCAGCAGAGACCCAGGGCAGCCAAGAAGTACAGGCACATGCTATGTTCTGAGTTGCTAAGTCGTGTCCAGCTCTCGCAACCCCATGGACTGCAGCCCGTCGGGCTTTTCCAGACGAGGATGCTGGAGCGGGTTGCCATTTCCTCCTCCAGGGGATCAGAGTTGGAACCCAAGTCTCCTGCGTTGCAGGCAGATTCTTTACCACGGAGCCACCAGAGAAGCCCGATAGATATTATAAACGAGCTTAAAGACACGGCCGCTTGTCTTCAAAGGAGATAAAGCTTTACAAGGAAGTGAGGTCCAGGGTGAAGAGCCTGCCCAGCGTCACCCACTCAGTCACTCGTCAGCAAGGGTTTGGTGAGCACTCTGCGTGCGGTGTAGACGTTACCAGGACAGGGGCTGCCTCTGTTCCAGCAGGAGAGACAGTGCGCAAACCCCTCCCAGGAGGGTGGCACTGGGCGGCCTCCTGTACCTGCTGGGTCCCCAAAGCTGAGCTCCGAGCCGTTTCGGCTCTGAGCGTCCAACGTCTGGACCCACGCAGGGGACAAGGCCTCGCAGGGGAAGGGGTCGCACCTTTGCATGCATGCACTTACTTCTGACTCGTTTTGAACTCTCAACCCTGGATTTCCTGTGCGTAAATGTGGGGGAACTCTGCCTTCCCCTGGGGCTTCCAGAGGACAAGGTCATCGAGAAGTTAGTGCTGATCTGTTATTACCCTGGCACAGTGACTGCCTTAGGCTCTGGGGAGGAAAGAGGGCTGGGATGAATAAAACATGGTGCTGATGTGCAGACAGAGAAACAATTACAGGTGGGGAAACAAGTCCTGAGAGAGAGATCTGCGAGGTCACAGGCAGAGAGAGGACGAGAACCCGAGCCTCCTGACTCCAAGGCCCCTGCAGTATCCAGGACATCCAACTGTGTTTCAGACAAGGGATCTTTTGAGCTGGGTTTCATACGATTAATAGAAGTTTGCTAGAGGGTGCATGGTTTAGGCACAGGACAGCGAGTGCAAAGGCCAGGAGGCAAGAGATTGGAGGGCTTGTTCAGGAGGCAGCATGTAGGTGATGGGGCCGGTTCCAGGCAGGATCAGGAAAGTTACAAGGGGAAAAAATGTACTGGCGGCAACTGTCCCTTAGGAGAAAGGAGGCCCTGGTTAGGGCTATAAGGCAGCTTTGCCTCTTGTTTTCGTCTCACAGAACCTTGAACCGTATCAAGAGAGGTTGTTTTCCTCCAAGCGGAGGAGCTTGGTGATCAGCATGAGGTCTCCCGTCACTCTGCCAGACCAATCAAGTCAGCCTGGCCCACAGAACTTTCTAGTCCTCACACAGGCCTGGGGAAAGTGGCCCAGCTTGGGGTGGGGAGGAAGGCTGTGCCGTCTTCACCACAGGGCGGGAGTGACCCCAAACGCTAAAATAAGGCTTGTGTGCTCCAAAAATACTCTGCTCAAAACACCGCATTGCTGGAAACAGGCCCGTGCGCTGGCCTCCCGCCCGGGGCCGGGGCAGAGCGGGAGCCACACTCTGTCCCCACCCCTTTTTATTTGGAGCCATTGAGCCCTTGCCACCTGGAGCCGCCTCCATCCACAGAACGCTTGCTGGGGGGAAGTCCGGGCACAGAGACAGGGGCCCTCCGGTGCCAGGCCCTGCTCCTGACATAAGGGTGCAGCAGGGGGCCCAGGGATGAAGGGCAGATGGAGGGGGCTCCCAGGACTGGGGGGACGCAGACAAGGTCACGAGTCCTGCCGCATCGGTGCACCGGGATGTCAGACTCAGGACTGCCCTGGGCTTAGCCTAGCGGACCCCAGCAGCCTCTGACGTACCAACCTCTGACCTGGTCCCCTTTAACTTCACCGCCTCAGCTCCAAGCCGCCTTTTTCTTCTTAAACCCCATCGCAAGTCCCCGACCTCAGTGCCTCCTTCCAAAGCGAACAAGCAGGCCAGCAGGAACCTGCAGCCCTTCCTGGGTAGGCTTACCTGGTGTTGGCGGGGATGCGGGGGAGGGCCCTTCTCAGCAGGCATGTGGCCACCATCCCCTACTTTACCCCTCACTCCAGCACCCGCCCCCACCCCCACTCCACCCCCAGCCTGGCTCTGACCCTCTCAGCCTCTCTCCTGGG
>SJYC01076652.1:0-15467 GCA_006408675.1 Madoqua kirkii
TGTCAGACTCAGGACTGCCCTGGGCTTAGCCTAGCGGACCCCAGCAGCCTCTGACGTACCAACCTCTGACCTGGTCCCCTTTAACTTCACCGCCTCAGCTCCAAGCCGCCTTTTTCTTCTTAAACCCCATCGCAAGTCCCCGACCTCAGTGCCTCCTTCCAAAGCGAACAAGCAGGCCAGCAGGAACCTGCAGCCCTTCCTGGGTAGGCTTACCTGGTGTTGGCGGGGATGCGGGGGAGGGCCCTTCTCAGCAGGCATGTGGCCACCATCCCCTACTTTACCCCTCACTCCAGCACCCGCCCCCACCCCCACTCCACCCCCAGCCTGGCTCTGACCCTCTCAGCCTCTCTCCTGGGACAAACTTCCTCCCCAACACCCCCCCACCCCCGCCAGGGTCTCCCCTCCTGCAGGCCCCTCTCTACACCCCCCCGGGCCTGAGATCCGGCCTGATCCTGAGCTTACCCACTTCGTGTTTCTGTCTTCACAGCAGGTTTCCCAAGTGTCAGTAACTCCAGGGCTAGCTTGGGGATTTGGGGGCGGGGGTGCTGCCCGGGGTGTCTCTGGTTGCAGCGAGCGGTGACTGCTCTCGCTGCAGAGCGTGGGCTCAGTAGTTGGGGCGCACGGGTTAGTTGTCTGGTGGCGTGTGGGATCTTCCCACACCAGGGACCAAACCCTCACCCCCTGCACTGGCAGGTGGGTTCTCAATCGCTGGGCTGCCAGGGGAGTCCCCAGCTTGGCAAGTTTGGTCTTTGCTTTGTACCTCCTGTTCTTTTATTTCCTTATCTTTTCCTCCAAAGTGACTCTCTTTCCTCACCGAATTTTAAATGAAAAGGAACATAATTTCTCCATCACAAAAGGAAAGCAGTACATGGCAGACATGGCGGGGGTCCTCAGTATCTGTTCATACCTTCTCACTTTACACCACAGCCCTAACTTTTCACTGCCCGGATCCAGACTGTATTTCCCAATGTGACTTGTAGCAAGATATGGCCATTCAGCCAAAGTTCTACAGATGGGCAGAAGTGGTGGCTGGAACTCCTGAGAAGTATTTTTTTTAAAAAAGAGGGGATGTGCACTTCAGCATCCCCTTCTTCCTTCCTTCTAGCTGGAATGCAGATGTGATGAATGGAGCATGGGCAGCTATATTGGACCATGAGGGAGTACAGCAGCAAGACAGAAAAAGGCTGGGTTCCTGATGGTCACGGAACTTCCCTGCCAGCCTTGGAAAGGTCACCTCAGGACTCTATTTGTATGAGAGAAAGGCACAGAAACCTCTGTGACTTGGGGATTTCAGATGTTTGCCATAAACCTGATACCAGCTGAAACACGGCATTACTTGGAGTAAGCAGAAGGTGACTATAACAGCGAGGGCAGTGGAAAATAATATCTAAAACTGTTGACAGATTCAGCAACCCTTGAAGGCTCTGAACCCAGGAGCTGCTCGTTTTTAAAAAAAAAAAAAGAAAAAAGGAATTTGTCATCATGACCTCGAAACGGTCTCAGTTGGTTCAGGACTGCTGGTTAACTGGAGGGGGAACATCTTTGTCTCCTTGTGACTTATGCTCTTCAGCACCAGGTCCTTCCCTCACTGCTGCCTGAAAACATCCCACTGGACACACCCTGGAGGCCGTCAGCGCAGCGCGAGGGAATGAAGCCTGCTGGCAGCCCTGCTCCCAGCCTAAACCAGCCTTCCATTCCCTCCCCTGGGGCTCCCAGGCTCCGCCATATCCAGCAGCCACAGACAATGTTTATCACCCTCTGGAATTCCACTTCCTGCTGCCTTGCTCAACACCCAGCCACCACCCAGATCTCACCCCGGGTCAGCCTGTAGTAGACATTTCTCAAGCGCCTATTGTCTGTGGCTCCAAGCACAGGCTCCAGACCCAGACAGCCAGGCTCTGTCCCTGCTGGCTGGGTGACCTGGGCATGTCACATAGCTCCTCATCGCCTCAGTCCTGCTCATCTGTAAGATGGACATAAAGAGTTAGACCGATCAGCGCATGTCACGTGTTTGGAACGGAGCCAGCACTCACCCACCCCCTTGCACACATTAGCTGCTGTTGTGACACGTCAAGCAAGGGGGCTGCAGCAACGAGCAGCCAGGCAAGGAGTCCATCCTCCTGGGCAGGCAGGGTGCCCTTCTAGAGGCCCCATAGACACAGCATCAGCCCTGCAGGCAGCACGACTCGCCCTCTGTGTTGACTGTGTCCCCGCGTGACGGGGGCTAGATGGTGGTGGACCGATAGGGGCCTGTCTTAGTCACTGGACCAGGGACATGTGGCGGCAGGAACTTCAACTCACGTTCAGCTCTGAGCGCCTAGCTGAGCAGGAGCCTGCACACAGCGGGTGCTCCAGGAAGCAGTATCCACAAAGGAACGAGCGTGCAAGAGAGCAGAGGGGTGAAGACAGGGGCCTGAGGGCAAGGCACCCCTCCCAGCCCAGGCCTCTGCCCCCAGCCCAGCACGCTTCCTTCTGTACCTGCACCCAAGGCTCTGAGTGGCTTTTTCAGAATTTCATGCATTTACTCCTATTTTTGACAGAGCTGGGTCTTCACTGCTGCACACCGGCTTTCTCGCGCTGCGGCGAACAGGGGCTGCTCTCTAGTTGCGGCCCCGGGCGGCTCCTGCGGTGGCTTCTCGGCCCCAGGCGGCTCCTTGTGGTCGCTTCTCCGGCTGCACAGGTCCTGGGTGCACAGGCTTCAGTGGCTGCGCTCCAGCCTTACTTGCTCCCTGGCATGTGGAACCCTCCAAGAGCAGGGACCGTAACTGCGTCCCCTGTGTTGGCAGCGGATTCTTAACCACTGGACCACCAGGAATGTCCCCGGAGTGGCTTTCTTCCTGGCCCAGACAGCCTCAGTGACAGGCATTTGTGCATACATTCAGGTGGAGAAAATGTTAGCTGTGTAGACCCTGGGCTGGGAAGTCATCAAACAGGGTCTGAATCCAGACTCTCCTGTTGGGTTGCTGTGCGGCCCCAGGGAGAGTTGATCCCAGCTCTCTGAGCCTCATCTTTCTCACTAAGAAACTGGCTGTCGACGCCGTGATCGATTCCTGTATAACAACACGTAGTGGCTTAAAACACCAACCGTGTCCTGTCTCCCGGGGCGCCTGTGGGCTGGGGACCCAGCAGGGCTCACGGCTGGTTCTGGATCCAGGCCTCCAGGCTGGGCCTCCTTCCAATACGGCGGCCCGAGGGCAGCCGAGTCACCTACTGGCGGCTCCGAGTGGCTCAGGGGTCCCAGCCAGTGTGAATCTGCAGCCCACTCAGGTTCAAAGGTGGAAGAATTAGACCCCACTCCTTGATGGGGCAGGGGGAAGGTTCTAGAAGATCATGTGGAATTGGAGATGTTGTCATAACCATTTTGGAAAATATAGTCGCCCCAGATGCTAACACGCCAGCCTCAGAGGGGCAGAGGGGGCTTTGTAGGAGGAGGCCACTTGAAACAGTAGCTGCTCCGTGAGCAATCTCTGCAGTGACCACAGCCGCGATGGACTGGCTTCCGAGGCCGATCCGCTCCTCCCCTCCCCTTCCTCGGTCAGCTTACACCCTGTTCATAATTCACAGGAGTCAGCTCCCAGGAGACAGCTGGGAAAAGTAAGGGCCTGTCGGTTTGCTTGGAGTGGCCATCTGCCAGACACGGGGCATGTGGCCCAGGCCGGGTGAGCCTGGCAGCACCGCCTGGGAGCTGAGCACTTGCAAGGGCGTTGCCCATCCTGCCAGGTGAGCACATGGTGGCCCCACGTGCCCAGCCAGCGGGCTCGGCCTCCATCGTCCGTCAGTGTGAGGCAGCCCCCCATACGGGAGCCCCTTCCCGATCCTGAGGGCGTCGTGGCTTGGTTTCCTCCCGCTCCAGCACAGCAGCGCGAGTGAAGGATCTCTGCTCGCGGGGACTGTGCACAGTTGGGCCCAGAGTGTGTACCTGTTGGTCAGCCTTTCTGTCCTCGCTCTCGCCAGCTCTCTGTTACCAGACTCCAGTTTAGCTGCTCATCACTCAAGAATCCAGTACTGAGAGGCAAGTGCTGGGAAGAAGGACACACAGCTTTACTGAGGAAGCCAGGAGTGCTGGGGAGAAGGGGGACTCATGCCCCAAACCAGCTCCTCTCTGCCCAGATTTGCGTAGCGATTTCTTAGGGAAAGAGGGAGAGGCTACATGCTGGGGAGGCGGCGGCGCGGCGGGTGAGACCAGCTCGTGGACATTCTTCTGACTGGTTGACAGTGAGGTAACTGGGAGTCAGCCGCATCTGCTCTCTGGTTCCAGCCGGTCTAGGGTCTCTGAGCTCATGGCAGCGCACGTTCAGTTTCAGCTGGTGTGGGTTCCAGAATCTGCAAAGCAGCTCAGTGGCCACGGCTCAGAACACCACCTGCAGCCCCGGAGGAGGAACAGAAGGCCCTTGGCTTCGTACGTGGCTGAGTTATCACCATTTTGCCGTGTTTGACCATTTTCCTTTATTTCTGCATTTTCTCGTTTCTCAGATTAAGTTAAATTTATTCTTTGGAACTCAGGGAAGGCCTTGGCGGCTAAAACTTTTCTACCAGCAAGAGGCAATCAGACCATGACCTTTCATGAAAGTAGACCCCAGCCTGGGGTCCCTTCCGTGATCCCTCCTCTACTGTGCTCCAGGTAAATTTACGTCCACCTGTGACCCTCAAAGGAAACCTTGTTCGGAAGTGGGGGGTCTTTGCAGATGTGATCAGATCAAGATGAGGTCCTGTCGAACTACCCAGGTGGTCCAGTGGTTCAGAGTCCTCCTGCCAGTGCAGGGGAGTAACAGGTTCGATCCCTGGTGCAGGAAGATTCCACACGCGTGGGGCAGCTAAGGCCGTGTGCCACAGCTACTGAAGCCTGGACACCGAGAGCCCACGCTCTGCAACAAGAGAGGCCGCCGCAATGAGAGGCCCAGGAACCGCAACCGAGAGCAGCCCCTGCTCACCGCAGCTGGAAAAAGCCCGCACACCAACGAAGACCCAGCACTGCCAAAAATAGACCCGTGCTGCCAAAAATAGACCCGGTGCTGCCAAAAATAGACCCGTGCTGCCAAAAGTAAATAAAAAGATGAGGTCGCACGGCAGTCAGGCGACTGCTGTCCCTCTAAGGAGGAAATCTGGACAGAGGGGCATGGGGGAATGCCGAGAGAGAGCGCAGAGGCAGAGGTTGGAGGTTTGCAGCTACAAGACTGGAAAGACTAGGGATTTTCTGCAACCGCCAGAAGCTAGAGAGGGGCTTGGGGCAGCCTCTTTCCCCAGAGACTCCAGAAGAAAGCAGCGCTGCAGACCACAGACTCCGTGAGAATGTGTTTCTGTCGCCTTAAACCGCGCGGTTGCGGGGGCCATTTGTCACAACAGCACACTCGTGGCCCGCTGCACTCCCAGCCACACCCGCCCTAAGGCCCTTCTGGCTCTTCCCACACTCACCCTAGTTCAGGCGCCTATTCAGCTTCTCTCCCTGACTTATCAACTGTGGCAGAAAAAAGAAAGATTTCTTTTTAAAGAAAGTACAGGGACTTCCCTGGTGGTCTAGTGGTTGAGAATCCACCTTCCAATGCAGGGATGCAGGTTCGAGCCCTAGTCAGAACCACCCCACATGACACGGGGCTACAGAGCCCACGGGTCCCAGCAAAAGATCCCGCAGGCTGCAGCGAAGATCTCTCGAGCCGCAGCTGAGACCCAACGTGGTCAAACAAATTAATAAGTTAAGTATTTTTTTTAAGTACGTGTAACTATTCACAATACCCAGGACAGGGAAGCAACCTAAGCGTCCGTGGACAGATGCGTAAAGAAAACATGGTCCATAGACACAATGGAAGACATTGCTGCTGCTGAGTCGCTTCAGTCGTGTCCGATTCTCTGCGACCCCATGGACGGCAGCCCACCAGGCTCCCCCGTCCCTGGGATTCTCCAGGCAAGAACACTGGAGTGGGTTGCCATTTCCTTCTCCACAATGGAATACTACTCAGTCAGGAAAGGAATGAAGTAATACCATTTGCAGCGACATGGACGGACCTGCAGATCATCTAGAGATGATCGTGCTACAGGGAAGTAGGACAGAGAAAGACAAATACGTCACACGTGGAATGTAAACTATGGCGCAAGTGAACTTATCTACAAAACAGAGGCGGACTCACAGACGCAAAGAACAGACTTGGGGCTGCCGAGGGGGAGGAGGGTGGAGGAGGGCTGGGGCAGGAGTCTGGGGTTCACAGGGGTCGTACTAAGGTCTTACTGCGAAGCACAGGGAACTGGGAACTGTATCCTATGATAAACCATAGTGGAAAAGAATAGGAAAATGTATATATATATATATAATTGAATCTCTTTGCTGTACAGCAGAAATTAACACCGTGTTGTAAATCAACTACACCTTAATATAAATTTCAAAAAATTAATTTACAATATTAAAAGTGTAATTTTAAGTTTTGTTAGTACTATACCAAGTATTAATATTTCCAAGTATGACTGCTCCTCCTACCTTCTCATCTACTCAGGTCACAGCTGCGTTTGTTAAACGTCATGTCAGGGAATGAGATTCAGGGAGAGGACTCTGCTTGAGTGGGTGGTGCAGGGGGCTGTGGGGAAGACCCCCAAGCCCCCCAACCCCTCTGCATGTGTCTCTCACTGTCTCCCTCCCAACCCCCACCCTCACCCCCAACCCCAGCCACGCGGGCATGGGGGCCTTGATTTCCCCGGACACCGTCCACAGTCCTGTCAGGCAGAAAGGCAATAGCTTTCCGCGGTTCCCTGAGAATCGACCTTGGGGACCCAAGATGGGTCATGGGGATCACATCTCCTCGGTTTCCAGCTCGACCTTGAGGATCAGGACTGAGGGCACTGAGCCCCCCTACCCGCCTTACAATCGTGGTGAAATGCACATGACCCAGAATTCCCTTCCTAAACTGAGTGTACAGCTCAGGGCCAGTCAGGGCATGCAGCTTGCTGCCCAGCACCCCTGCCGCCGTCTCCAGACCTTCCATCCTCCCAAACCGACAGCCTGTCCCCCGACACGCTCGCTCCCCATCCCCCCCAGCCCCACCACCCTGCTGTCTCCAGTCAAACAAATTAATAAGTTAAGTATTTTTTTTAAGTACGTGTAACTATTCACAATACCCAGGACAGGGAAGCAACCTAAGCGTCCGTGGACAGATGCGTAAAGAAAACATGGTCCATAGACACAATGGAAGACATTGCTGCTGCTGAGTCGCTTCAGTCGTGTCCGATTCTCTGCGACCCCATGGACGGCAGCCCACCAGGCTCCCCCGTCCCTGGGATTCTCCAGGCAAGAACACTGGAGTGGGTTGCCATTTCCTTCTCCACAATGGAATACTACTCAGTCAGGAAAGGAATGAAGTAATACCATTTGCAGCGACATGGACGGACCTGCAGATCATCTAGAGATGATCGTGCTACAGGGAAGTAGGACAGAGAAAGACAAATACGTCACACGTGGAATGTAAACTATGGCGCAAGTGAACTTATCTACAAAACAGAGGCGGACTCACAGACGCAAAGAACAGACTTGGGGCTGCCGAGGGGGAGGAGGGTGGAGGAGGGCTGGGGCAGGAGTCTGGGGTTCACAGGGGTCGTACTAAGGTCTTACTGCGAAGCACAGGGAACTGGGAACTGTATCCTATGATAAACCATAGTGGAAAAGAATAGGAAAATGTATATATATATATATAATTGAATCTCTTTGCTGTACAGCAGAAATTAACACCGTGTTGTAAATCAACTACACCTTAATATAAATTTCAAAAAATTAATTTACAATATTAAAAGTGTAATTTTAAGTTTTGTTAGTACTATACCAAGTATTAATATTTCCAAGTATGACTGCTCCTCCTACCTTCTCATCTACTCAGGTCACAGCTGCGTTTGTTAAACGTCATGTCAGGGAATGAGATTCAGGGAGAGGACTCTGCTTGAGTGGGTGGTGCAGGGGGCTGTGGGGAAGACCCCCAAGCCCCCCAACCCCTCTGCATGTGTCTCTCACTGTCTCCCTCCCAACCCCCACCCTCACCCCCAACCCCAGCCACGCGGGCATGGGGGCCTTGATTTCCCCGGACACCGTCCACAGTCCTGTCAGGCAGAAAGGCAATAGCTTTCCGCGGTTCCCTGAGAATCGACCTTGGGGACCCAAGATGGGTCATGGGGATCACATCTCCTCGGTTTCCAGCTCGACCTTGAGGATCAGGACTGAGGGCACTGAGCCCCCCTACCCGCCTTACAATCGTGGTGAAATGCACATGACCCAGAATTCCCTTCCTAAACTGAGTGTACAGCTCAGGGCCAGTCAGGGCATGCAGCTTGCTGCCCAGCACCCCTGCCGCCGTCTCCAGACCTTCCATCCTCCCAAACCGACAGCCTGTCCCCCGACACGCTCGCTCCCCATCCCCCCCAGCCCCACCACCCTGCTGTCTCCCTGTGGATCTGGGTATCTGGGCCTCTGGGGACCTCGCAGGAGTGGAATTCTCTGGGATTTGTCCCTTCCTGCCCGGCTTCTTTCGTTCAGTACAGGGTCATCCTGGCTCATCCGTATCGTAGCCTGTGTACGAATTCCAATGCCCGTTACTCAGCCATAAAAAAGAACAGATCTGGCCAGTTGTCGTGACGTGGATGACCCGAGAGCCTGTTCCACAGGTCAAAGTAAGTCAGAAAGAGACAAAACAAGTACCGAGTGTTAACACACCCGTATGGAATCTGGAAAAACAGTGCTGGTGATCCTATTTGCAGGGGAGGAAAGGAGTGGAGACACAGACAATAGAGGATGGTTTGGTGGACACAGCAGGGGAGGAGAAAGAAAGAAGTGGAGTCGCTCAGTCGCGACGGACTCTGCGACCCCGTGGACTGCAGCCCACCACGCTCCTCCTCCGTGGGATTTCCCAGGCAAGAGTACTGGGGTGGCTCGCCATTTCCTCCTCCAGGGGATCTTCCCAACCCAGGGATCGAACCCAGGTCTCCCGCATTGCGGGCAGATGCTTTACCATCTGGGCCACCAGGGAAGTAGGGCAAGTTGAGGAAGGAGCGTTGACGTGCACACACATACACTGCCGGTGTGTGTGCCGAGTTGCTTCAGTCGTGTGCGACTCTTTTTATAACGAGCATCCCTTCTTAAAGCCCGTTTCATGTGCCTGAAAAGCAATGTGTTGAACGATCACCTTGCCCCTATCCCCCCAAAATATCCAGTAGGACCCACAATCACTGTTAACAAGCCACCCATCACCCTGTAGTTCCCTGACACTCCCTAGGGGCACGCCTTCCAGCGCCACACCACCCAGAACACAAGATGTCCCAGATGCTGCTGGCCCTTGGGGAGCCCGGGGCTCTTTGTTCCGCATCCACTCCCCAAGTCTCGAGCCCCTAACACCCCAATGGTGGCTCCCCCCGCCCCTGCAGATTTCATCCTCAGAAACAAATCGCGCGTGTGCCAGGCCCCGAAGACGGAAGGGGCCCCACCCTCCACCCCTGCGTCGGCTCAGCTGGCCTCGCCTCATCAGCTTCACCACCATCCTTAGCCGTCACCCTCGTCTCAAAGAGATGGAGACGGGCCCGGGGAGGAGAGGCTGGGACGACCCTGACGGCGTGCCTCCTGGGGCCGCGGGCAGGGTGTCTCCCGGCAGACCTCGGGGGAGCCATCATCCCAGTTCACAGCAGGGGAGACTGAGGCTCGGAGAGAGGCAGGGCTTCACTCTGGGGCACGTCACAAAGCTGTCTGGTGACAAAGCCAGCTGGGCCTCCTAATCCTAAGTCAGCACAACCTCCCCCTGCCTGTGTGAGGAAGGGCAGAGGCGCTCAGACCCCTACATCCCACACACAGAGGCCGCAGGGCCCTGTGAGCCACTGAACCCAGACCGCTCGCCCTGAGCCTGCAGATCAGCGCCCGGTGCGCACCAGGTGCTGCCACGGCCACCAGGCTGGCCGCGTGGGCAGGGCGGCACGCTCCTTCCCCGGCCAGGAGGTGATTAACGACCGCGCGGCCAGTGTGAGCAGGGAGGGCCCGGCGCTGCGGCCCGGCTAGTCCCTCTGTTTGGCTCGTTTCCCAGCAGCTGGCTTTGCCCCACTCGGGAAAACCAGCTGCCTCGCCCCAGCCTCCTGCCCACCTGGCTCCGCAAACACACCTCCGCCTGGCCCTCCTGCCCCCAGTCCTGCCCTTTGGAGCCGGCCACCCCTGCCTGCTCCTGGGCCTGGCACTGAAGGCCTGGTGCCAGCCCCAGCTCCGTCTGTCTCCCAACACAAGCCCGCTCCTCTGGCCAGGCCTCCCCCGCCCCGCTCCCGTCCCTGATACCTGCTCCGGTGCGCCTGCCTCTGCCCGCCTGTCTGTGGTCCCCGGCAGGCCCGCCGGCCTCACCCCACTTCTCCTCCTGGGCTGAGACGGCAGCTCAGGAGTTACCGGAACCTGGTTATAACCCTGCCTTCGCCGACATAACAAGCTGTGAGACATCAGGCAGGTCTCTGAGCTTTGGTTTCTCCATTCAGTTCAACGCATAGTTATTGAGATCCTGTGTCCATAGCAGTCCGGGAACTTGGCAGTGGGGAAACGTACTTTTCGCCGCCTATCCTTTTGCGAGCTTCCCCGGTGGCTCAGACAGTGAAAAATCTGCCTGCAATGTGGGAGACACAGGCTGGATCCCTGAGTTAGGAATACCTGCTGGAGGAGGGCATGGCAACCCACTCTGGTATTCCTGCCCGGAGAACCTCACGGACAGAGGAGCCTGGTGGGTTACAGTCCATGGTGTCACAAAGAGTCGGACGTGACTGAGCGACTAACACTCACAAACACATATCCTTGTGTACCTTTTAAATGCCGTATTATATGCACATGTTGGCTAATTAAAAATTTTGAGGGACTTCCTTGATGGTCCAGTCACTAAAACTCTGTACTCCCGTCGCGGGGCCCTCCAATCTGATCCTTGTCGAGGAACAAGACCCCACAGACCACAAGAAGATGGCAGAGCCCGTGTGCCGAAGTGAGAGCTGGCACGGCCGAATAAGGAAAAAAGTGTTGAGCTACTTTTTTTTGTAGCTACTTTTGTGGAAGTACAGCTGATTTTCCATGCGCATTAGTTGCAGAGTGCGGGAAGGCGGCTCAGTATGTGAATACGTGTCTGTTCTTTTCAGTTTCTGTTCCCTGTGGGTTACTGCGAATACTGGGCGTGGTTCCCTGTCTGTGCAGTAGGTCCCTGTTGTCTATTCACAGCAGTGTGTCTGTGTGATTCCCAATTAAAGTTTTATTAAAACAATAATTACTAGTGAAACCAGACTCAGGAAAGGGGAAGATGTCTCACTCCAAGGGCCGCTGTGAGGATGAAGGCAGATGACACACGTCAGGAACCGGGCCTGGTGTCCAGAAAAGAAGGCGTGCTCACCAAATCGCAGCTTCATGCGAAATGCTGCGCTCTCAGCTGCTCTCCCAGGCAAACCTGACCCCCACCTCCTCCAGGGCCTCACGACCGCTTGTTTGTCCTAGTCCATCCACCCATCCATCCGCCATCCAGCCCCCACAGAGCCATCCGCTCGGTTATTTAGTGCGTGCCCACACACGTCGTGCTCCCTGCCAGGAGGGCAGGACATAACAACGGTGCACTCCGTGGGGACAGCTGTCAGGTGGGGGACAGAGGCCATCAAGTCGTACGTCCCACATGGCATTCCAGCTGCCAGACTGTGTGCCGAGTAAATGTGCTCCACAGAGCCCATGGTGGTGGCGCGTGACTTGCAGAAAAGTCAGGTGAAGGGTGGGAGGTGAGGCCAGTGGAGAGAGTGTGATGGAACACTGAGCTTGAAGTTGAGAGCAGGGCAGTCCTGGAGAGCTGACAAAGGACCTCTTAGTCACGTAAGGGATTTGAACTCTGTCCCAAGGAGCAGGCTGTGGAGGGCGTCAAGGACGGAAGGGCAGCTTAAGGTTCTGGTTCGGAGCCCTAAGTCCGACCGCAGCGTGGACGGTGGGCTGGAGGGGATGGGAGTTGGGGATGGGTGGGGATGGGCAGTGATGGTGCAGGAGGCCTCTGGAGAGCTGGAGCAGAGATGCCCCAGGTGGGAGAGGGTGCCGGGAGCCGGGGCGGGGCAGGGGCAGCAGGGTCGAGAACAGGATGAGCTCAGATTCCCCCAGCTCTTTTTGTTTGTTTATAATTTTTTTAATTTTGTGTTTGTGGCTGTACGCGGGCTTTCCCTAGTCACGGAGAGCAGGGGCTGGTCTCTGGCTGTGGAGCACGGCTTCCCCTTGCCACGTCCTGATGCAGAGCAGAGGCTCTATGTGCTGAGGCTTCAGTAGCTGTGTGCATGGGTTTGTTGCCCCACGGTGCGTGGGGTCTTCCTGGGCCAGGGATCAAACCCAAGTGCCCTGTGTTGGCAGATGGAGTCTTAACCACTGAGCCATTGGGGACTTACCTCCACCCCGGCCCCACCCACTGACCCCAGCTCTTTATCATGAACTGTTTCACCCTGCAGGGAAGTTGGAAGAACTGCTGGCAAGCTCGGCCTCCGCTTGGACTCAACAATCAGGACCATGTTCCCCCCTTTTGCCTTCCTCCTTCTCAGCATCAGAGTCTTTTCCAATGAGTCAACTCTTCGCATCTCCAGTAGACAGATAGCGAGACGAGTCGATTTCTTTTCTCTGAACCACTTGGCGGTACGTCACGAGTCCTTCAGCTGAATCTCCTGGCTCTGGGTCATCTTCCCCCCTGGGTCATCTTCCCCCAAACCACAAGACCAGTATCCCACTGCAGAGTCAACAGCTCGGCATCCGCTGTCCAGGCTGAGTTCCGATTTCCCCAGTTATTCCAGGAATGTCTTTCCAAGTTGGGTTTTGTTTTGAGATCCAGGGACCTGTCGGAAAGTTTTCGGGATTGCATCTGGTTGCATCTCTTGGGCTTTTAAGGAAGCTTCTGGAGATGGAATGTGCAGGGCTGGGTGAGTCACTCGATGTCAACGTCAGGGTGGAGGGTGGAAGGAGTCAGGGGCTCTGGCTTGGGCGGCCCGCATGAGATTCCCGGGATGAGGAGTTCTGGAATGGGGGCAGTGTCCACAGAGGAGCGTGTGGCAGGCAGGGGGACGTGCCGGGGTGACCTTCCAGGTCACAGTGGGATATGGATTGGAGGCTGCCACGATAAGTAACCACAAACTGGGAGCCTTGAAGCTACCGAGCTTTATTCTCTCGTGGTTCGGGAGACCAGAAATCTGGAGTCAAGGTGTCAGCGCGGCTGAGCTCCCCTGCGGACTCAGGGAGGGATCCTTCCTGCATCTTCCAGGCTCCGGTGCTTTCCAGTGATCCTGGGTGTCCCTTGCCTCACAGCTGCAGCCCCTGCTCTCTGCTCGCTTCTGGCACTTGACTTTCTCCTCTGGATGTTTGCACATGGTTCTCATATAAGAGCACCAGTCACTGGACTCGGGGTCCGCCCTATTCCACTGCGGCCCCATCTTAACTAATGACACCTGCAGAGACCCTGTTTCCAAATGAGCTCACATTCCGAAGTTCCGGGTGGACCTGAATCTTAGGGGGGACATGAGTCAACCCATTCCAGGGGCCGTCACTGCCTAGTCAGGAGAGGGTGAGATGCCCCTGGGGATACAGGAGGAGGGGCAGGCCCTGGGTGAAGCCCCATGCGATCCTGATGCTTAAGGAGGTCTCCATAGGGTGAGGAGGGGAGGGAGAGTGGGTATGGGGTCGGCAGGGCTTAGCGCTGCGGGTACCGAGTAAGACCCGCAGGGAGCTGGGGGCTCTGGGTTCCAGAAAGAGAGCAGTTTGAGTGGAAAACCTAGATGGCCCGGGATTTTGTTTTTAACTTTCAATACTGGCCTGGGAGCCTTCTTTGAGGCCAGCGGGGCAAGTGCCTCTGGTTATGCTCTCTTGCCTGGAACACCCCATGGAAGGAGAAGTCTGGTAGGCTACAATCCACAGGGTCACAAAGAGTCAGACACCAACGGGCGACTGCACTTTCTTTTCTTTCTTTCTTTCTCTGATCCGTGTGAGGGACCCTCGCCTGCAGCCTGTTCACTGTGATGCGCCCAGCCCCCAGGACCCTGCTGTCCCAGGTCCTCAGTCCGGAGAAGGGGCTCCCGGCCGCTGTTCGCCCCAGTGATCATCACCTTCCCGCTCCATCCCCAGGACGGGGACACACACGGAGCTGGCAGGAAGGAGACCTGTCCTGCCCCTTCCCCTGCCCCTGGCCCCTGAATGAGGGAGAAAGGAGGAAGACAGCTTAGTAACAACCACAGTCACACGGGGGTAGGGAGACTGTAGCCAAGGTGCCCCTGCAGGCAGGAGGCGGCCAGCAACGCCGCATGGGGGACGCTGCCCTCGTCCACCGCTTTCCTTTGGGGAGTGTGGTCTCTGCTTCTACTCAGCAAGCCCCCAGGCCTCCGAGGGCTCTCTTTGCGGAGTCTGAAGGTCCTAGGCTGGGCCTCCAGGGCGTCCAGCCTTCACTCACTGCGCTCCTGGCCCCAAGGCCTTCGGCGTCGTCTCCAAGCACCCCCCACCACACACACACACCCTTGCCCAGAAGCGCAGGAGACCCAATTTCCGTTGACGACTTCAGACCCCTTCTCCTGAGCTTGGCCCTGGCCCTCCCTTCTATGGACTTGTTCGTGACTCCTGCAGGGAGGGGTGGATTCTGGAGAACCCTTGTGGGATTGCCCTCCACCTCTTAGATCGCAGGTAAGCAAGCACAGAGAGGTAGAGGCCTCTACCCATGGTCACACAGCAAGCGAGGAAGCCAGGATCCAGATCCAGACCCCCGTGCTCTGGCCCAGAGACTCGGCGCCTCACAGAGCCCGAAGCTTGGGTTGACTGTCACCGCTTGCCACCATTGCGTCGGCTGAGTGTCATGGGCTGACGGTCGATCTCAAGGGGGACCGTGGAAGCCGGCTTGTCCTGGCCTGTGCACCCGATCTGGGCTCCCTGGCCATCGTCTCGGGTCTGGGCTCGCTGGGGCCTGTGCCCTGGGCTCCGTGTGCCTGAGCAAGGACAGGCCAAGGGCCAGGGCACCAGGGCATCTGAAAGCCAGGCGCTTCCAGACCTCCATGTGGCCACCAGGTCCTTATATCTGCCCAGCAGGCATCCTCTGGCCCCACGCCCTAGCCCTGCCCCTGCCCGCCAGCCTGCCCTTTCTTCTCCACTTCCGGCCCCAGGTGGGCTTAGCTCAGCCCAGAGTCCGGAGGAGTTACCCCCCAGCTCAGCCTGGCTGGCTGCCCGCAGCGGTGAGCTTTGCTGGTCTGGTTGGGTTATTTTCTTGTTTTTATTAGGGGTCCTCATCCTTGTTCTCATGAGATACCGCAGCCTGTCATCTCCAGGCAGGTTGCTGCTTGGCCAGTGGGCGGGAGCCTGAGGCTCTGTTCCCACACCCGCCTGAGCCCGGGGTCACAGCTGTGGGGGAGGCGCCTGCAGGCGTGGGGAGGGGCAGGGCCCACTCCTCCCAGCAGCCTGGCTTGGGGATCCCCTCACTGTCCCGGGAGGGAGTGGGGGGCGGCGGGGGCGAGGAAGG
>SJYC01076653.1:0-65811 GCA_006408675.1 Madoqua kirkii
GCGGAGAAGGGGTGGGAGGGAGGAAGCTGCTTCTCTGGGAATTCTGGCATAGCTGAGCCTGTCCCTCCTCCCTTTCTTTGAGGAAAGCAGGCTGAAGCGTCTTGCAGATGCCCAGCCTCAGGGAAGGCCCTGCCCCCAGGCTTTGCTCTGCTGCTCCCTCTGCCTGGACCTTCCTCCCCGACTCTCCACACTCATCCTTTCTGTCCCACCTTCCACGCCTCCCCCTCCAGGAAGACTGCCTTGCTTTCCCCAGGTCAACGGTGGTGCTTCCCTCCCAGGCTCCCTTCCTCTGCACTCTTTCTGCTCCCACAGAAATAAGGTTCCTTGAGGTTCGAGGCCGTGTCCTGTTTCCACTGTGTCCTCGTCAGCTGGCCCCACAGAGTGTCACAAGCTTGCAGTCACTGAGGCAGGAAGTGGCCTGGTGACCCCGCCCCTCCTTCCTCTCTCAGCAGAAGGTTCGCAGCCCCACTGCCTGAGGCTCTGGCCTCGCCCTCTTCACTGGGACCAGGGCCAGGAGCTGCACCTAGACTCGAAGGGCGAAAGGGGCTGCTTGGCGGGTAACCTCCTGGAAGACGTGACTGCGGTGTGGGAACTCAGCACTGGGGAGACATCAGCCATGAGAGAGGCGAGGCCAGGGTGTTCTGGGAAAAGGGGAACAGCCGGTGCAAAAGCCCGGAGGTGGGAACCAGCCTGGCAGGTTCGAGGGCCACAAGGGCGGCCAGTGAGAGTGCTGCTGGGCAAGCTGCGGATTCCAGCCCAGGTGTGTCAGAAGCCGGGGAGAGCCAGCCCTGACTCAGCCCATGTCACAGTGGGCAGGCTTTCTGGAGTCAGGGTGCCCGTTGAGCGGACGGACAGGGTCAAGGGGATTCACGGTGGTCTCCACCCCGGCAGCTGCCCCTGTCCTGCAGACGCTGGCCATCGCTTGAAGATACTGCCAGGAGGCACAGCAAGGAGGAAAGAGTGTGTGTGTGTGTATGTGTGTGTGTGTGTGTGTGTGTGTGTGTATGTTGTGTGTGGTGGGGGTGGGGGTAGGCAGGATCACAGCTTCCGACCCCCAGAGGCAATATCAATATTGCATGGTGGGAAATCGGTCAAGGGGGAGAGAAAACCTGTTTTTCTGCCACCCACAGGGATAGATCCCTGGGTGCAAAGAGCACTCCAGCCTTCGGGCAAAGGCAGAGTGTCTCCTGTCTTAAGATATTTACACAGACGTCAAAGTTATATTGTCAACGGCTGTTAAATCGTTTGATGGGAAGGACCCCTCTTTTCCTCTCTCGTTGGCAGTGACCTGCACCGTGTCGGGACCGGTCCTGGGGGTCTGATGAGGCGTGCCCACCTGGACCAGGCGCCTGACTCTCCCCAGCATCGCTTATCGCCAACGCAGACACCCAGGTCCCGCCGCCCACGGAGGACTAAAATGCGCCAGGACGGATCACGCCTCCCAGCGCTCCTTGCCCCCAGCTCCCCTCCACGCCGCCCACCGGAACCAGGCCTCACCTTTCTTCCCCTCTCCCTGTGCGTCTCCTGCTCCGTGGTCTTACGGCCACATGGATGTTAAGAGGGAGTGTTCATTATATTGATGCTAGTCTCCTGTAACTAACTGGACGGCGTCTTCCTTGAAATAACTCTGTCTTTCTCGCTGCGCTGGGTTTTCGTCGCTGCGAGGGCTCTCTCTAGCTGCAGCAAGCGGGGGCTCCTCTCTGGCTGGGGCACACAGGCTTGTTTGCTCCCCAGCGTGTAGGGTCTTCCCCGGCTAGGGCTGGCACTGTCCGGTCCGCCGCACTGACAGGTGGATCCTTGACCACCGGGCCACCAAGGAACACCCCCACCCCCACCACCAAACCGGACAGCTTGGGGCAACAGAAATGTATTCTCTCCCATTCTGGGGGCCCTAGACTTTTTGACCAAGTGCTTCCACCACCAGAAATCCGAAATGAAGGTGTGAGCAGGGTTGCTTCCTTTGCGAGGCTCCGAGAAAGATTCCCTTCCGTGGGGTTCTCTCAGCTTCCTGTGCTGGCCAAAACTCCTCGCGTTCCTGGGCCCGAAGGCTTCCCTGGTGGTTCAGATGGTAAAGAATCCGCCTGCTAGTCCAGGAGTCTCAGGAGATCCCTGGGTGGGGAAGACCCCCTGGAGGAGGAAATGGCAGCCCACTCCAGGATCCTTGCCTGGGGAACCCCATGGACAGAGGCGCCTGGCGGGCTACAGTCCATGGGGCCGTAAAGAGTGTCACTCAGACACAGCTGAGTGGCGCACGCACGCCCATTCTTGGGCCACGGCCACATCCCTCTGCCCTCTGCCTCCATCCTCACACGCCTTCTCCCTGTGGGTCTGTGTCCTCTCCTCCTTTTATGGGGACACACTCACTCTATGTGGGGCCCACCCTAAATCCTGGATGGTCTCATCGTGACATCCATAACTGGATTACATCTGCCAAGTCAGATTTTCACGGGGACCAAGGGTGGGACATGGATATTTCTACCCTCCACCGCATAGAGGAAGGTACTCAAAATGTACTTAGGGATGGAGGTGCTGATCCAAAAGTCTAGGGCGCCCTGTCGAGTGGGGCTCTTCCTGGCAAGGCCTCTCCTTCGGGGTGAGACCACGTCTTACACCTCGGGTCCCCCACTGCTCGGTGGGATGGAGGAGATGAGGTCTGGTTGGGGATGCTGGCAGCTCGCACAGGTGCCCCAGCAGGTCTGTTCAGACAGGCCTGTGTGGAGTTGGGGGGCAGCCAGGTCTCCCCACCTCCGTGTGGCTGCCGCGGCGCCGAGCTCTCGCCCACCATCCTTTCCCGTCAGACCAGCTCGGGGCAGCGCTGCCGCTGCTCTCAGCTCTCCCTGCTCCCCGTCCTCTCCCGTGGGGCACGTCTCACCAGGTGATTGAAGAAATGACAGGTGATCCCTTCCTGAAGTCTTATCTCCTCCCCAGGATCCTGCCTGTCCTGTTCCTCCCCTCCTTGCTCACAGGCCCTTGAGAGATTCTGAATGAATGAGGTAGGGCGTGGGCGGCCCAGCCCCGTCTGAGAAGCCTGCAGCGTGGGCTGGGTCCCAGTCGGCGCTTGGCCGGTCCAGCGGGAAGGAACTGCTCCCTGCGGGCTCCCAGGGGCCTTTCCACGGGCAGTGGTCAGCCCACAGGTGGGACTGCTCACCCGCTTCATGCTGGGGATCGAGGCAGAGCGACAGGCAGACGGACAGAGTACCACCAGGCCCTGCCTGCTGGCCCAGAGCACCCCGGGCCTCCCCCAGGTCTCCCCCTCCTTCCTCCCCACACACAGGACCCGTCGCAACTTCCACGCTGCGAAGCCAAGCAAAGAGAAACCACGTGTCCCCATCCTGCCCAGTGTGGAGCCCCGCACCAGCCAGTGCTGTGAATTATGAGGCCGGCCCGCGGCTGGGCGGTTCCCAGAAGTCCAGCTTTGGGAATCAGCTCTCGGAAATCCCTTGGGGCGGCACCTCCAGGCACAGTGTGGGTGGGTGTGTGCTCCGGGCGCCCTACTCCTCCATGCTACCTGGAACTTTCAAGCATTCACAGGCTTTGCTGTGGCCTTGGGTCAGGGGAGGCCTTACTCAGGGCTAAATATTTTGATCCAGATTAAAAAAAAAAAAAAAATCCCCACCCCCAGCGCCCAGGAAATGGGCCTGTTTTCCCTTTCTTTGTCCTGAACCACAGCCAGCGGGTTCCGGGGACATGGTGGTGTTCCCTGTCGGCCCCTGCCAAGTCGTGGGCCACCCCTGCCGTCACCATCTCATCATCCCAGCCAGAGGGCTGGCTGGGCAGCGGGCAGCGGTGGAGTCAGGCAGGGCCAGGTGAGGAGGGCAGGAGGGGGCCAGGCCCAGCGGGTTTTGAGCAGGCGGTCCAGGCTCCATTCACGGGAAGCAAGTCTGCCTTGTACGTGGAAGGTGGTTTACTTTTCACGCTGGATCTGACTCATCCTCCTACTGGGACCTAAACTTGCATGCCCTCCGGAGAAGTGGCCTGTAATAAGCATCAGATGTGGAGATCGGTGCGGCACAAGAAGACCACAGGTGCCTCCCCTAGTCTTGTCCAGCCCTTTGAGACCCCATGGACTGTAACCCACCAGGCGCCTCCGTCCATAGAATTCTCCAGGCAAGAATACCGGAGTTGCCATTCCCTTCTCCAGGGGATCTTCCCTACCCAGGGATCGAACCCATGTCCCCCACATTGCAGGCAGATTCTTGACCATCTGAGCCACCAGGGAAGCCTTGAACACAGTATAAACACACGCAGTTAGACAAAGCTGAAAGGCAGGATAAACACAGCTGCCTCCGGCCACAAAGGCAGACGGCCATTGGCACCTCACATCTCCACCACGAGGTGTGAAGAAATGACTCTAGGGGTTCTTCAGGTGTGGTAGTAAGGCCATAATTAAAAAGTGGAGATAATGTAAAAATGAGAGCCTCGGGTATTTCCAGATTCTGGGTTTTATTTTCTTTTTGTGGCTATGTGGCTTGGGGGATTTTATTTCCTTCACCAGAGACCAAATTAAGGCCCTCAGCAATGAACATAGACATCTCTAACCACAGGACTGCCAGGGAATTTCCTCCAAATATATATTTCTTTAGATTTTATTGTCTTTATTTGGAGAGGGACGGGAGGAATAAAATTACATAATATTTGTTGTCGTTTGTCATTCTGTCAGTCGCTCAGTCCTGTCCGACTCTTTGTGACCCCGTGGACTGCAGCACACCAGGCTTCCCTGTCCTTCACCATCTCCCAGAGTCTGCTCAAACTCGTGTCCGTTGAGTCAGTGATGCCATCCAACCGTCTCACCCTCTGTCCCCTTCTCCTCCTGCCCCCAATCCCTCCCAGCATCAGGGGCTTTTCAATGAGTTGGTTTGTCATATCAGGTGCCCAAAGTCCTGGAGCTTCAGCATCAGTCCTCCCAGTGAATATCCAGGGTTGATTTTCTTTAGGATGGACTGGTTTGATCTTCTTGCTGTCTAAGGGACTCGTAAGAGTCTGCTCCAACGCCACAGTTCAAAAGCATCTATTCTTTAGCGCTCAGCCTTCTTTATGTTCCAACTCTCACATCCATACATGACTACTGGGGAAACCATAGCTTTGACTAGACGGACCTTTCTCGGCAAAGTAACATCTCTGTTTTTTAATATGCTGTCTATGTTTGTCGTAGCTTTTCTTCCAAGGAGCGAGCATCTTTTAATTTCATGGCTGCAGTCACCATCTGCAGTGATTTTGGAGTTCGAGAAAATAAAGTGTCACTGTTTCCATTGTTTCCCCATCTATTTGCCAAGAAATGATGGGACCAGAAGCCGTCTTAGTTTTTTGAAAGTTGAGTTTTAAGTCAGCTTTTTCATTTTCCTATTTCACCTTCATCAAGAGGCTCTTTAGTCCCTTTAGCTTTTGCCATAAGGGTTGTATCATCTGAATATCTAAGGTTATTGATATTTCTGCCGGCAATATTAATTCCAGCTTGTAATTCATCCAGTCCAGCATTTCTCATGATGTACTCTGCATATAAGTTAAATAAGCAGGCTGACAATATACAGCCTTGATGTACTCCTTTCCTGATTTGGAACCAGTCCATTGTTCCATGTCCGGTTCTGACTGTTGCTTCTTGACCTGCACACAGGTGTCTCAGGAGGCAGGTAAGGTGGCCTGCTGCTATTCCCATCTTTTGAACAAATTTCCACAGTTTGTTGTGATCCACACAGCATAGCTTTAGCATAGTCAGTGAAGCAGAAGTAGATGCTTTTTCTGGAATTCCCTTGCTTTTTTGATGATCCAGTGGATGTTGGCAATTTGATCTCTGGTTCTTCTGCCTTTTCTAAATCCAGCTTGAACATCTGGAAGTTCTCGGTTCACATACTGTTGAAGCCTAATTTGAAGGATACATAACATTATTAGTTGCTAAATTCAGATTCACTTTTAAAACAAGATTGTCAGTGGGGTCAAAGGTACGCTGCGATCCTTGAGTCGGCCCTGGCCATTCCAGCTTAGACTAGTCAACGGTCAGAGCTAGTAAATGGGGATGAGATAAGCAGGAAGCTCACCCTGCAGGTGAGGAGGTGACCCGTGGATCCGCATCACTCACGGCCAAGGACGCAGCTGAGGCCAGTTGTCACGGGCAGAACTGTGTCCCTTCCTGAATCAGAGGCCGGAGTCCTGACCGCCTGCACCCCAGATGTGACTGAATCTGGAGATGGGGACTGTCAAGAGTTGATTAAGGTAAAATGCGGTCACCGAGCTGGGTCCTAATCCCACCCGACTGGTGTCCTTATTAGAGGAGAAGGTTAGGGTACGACGTACACACGGAGGGACAGACCTGTGTGGACACGCGGAGAAGACGGCCGTCTACACGCCAACGAGAGAGGCCTCGGGAGTGACCAGCCCTGCTCACACCAGCTCAGGTTCCAGCCTCCGGGACTGGAGGCAGTGAAAGTCCGCTGTCAAGCCTCCTGAGGCTGTGGAATGTTGTTACAGCAGCTCTAGCGAACTCATATACACCCAATCTCAAGCAAAACGTTTTTCAGCGCCCCCTCCCTTTTCTCTGCATGAAATGCCAAGCCTTTGGTTCCTAATTAACTTGGAGAAGATGGACACCAGACACTCCAAGGCAAAGATCCAAAATGCACATACGAGCTCTTGGCTTGACACCTGGAGGTATCAGTCGGTCAACGCTGATTGCATGTCTGCCCACCTCTTTCCGGCTTCTCCCCCCTGGAAGCTTATTGACCTTCCCGTGTAACGGCAGGGGTCGGGGGAGCAGAGGGCTGAGAAGAGCTCTTGGCCACAAGGCAACCTCAACGCTGCATCTCAGTGTAGGGAATCCAGCCGATGTGAGTATTCTCAAGAGCCATTCCTGGCCACAGCACATGCAATTTTCAAACCAGATGCAGTTTTTCACTTACTCATCTGTTTCTCTGCCTGGACATTCAGCCTGCTGACCTGATTTATTGATGTATTTCCAACGCCTGGCCCAGCGCCTGGTGTAAAGTGGCTCAATGTGATCACGTCTATTGAATAAATGAATGGAACGGGTAAAAACGGTAACGTCTCACAGTTGTCATATCATCCGTCAAAGTTAGAGTGATTTTTAAGGAGGTGTCAGGGAGAAAGAAAAAGCTTTCCCAACTGATCTCAACTGCGATGAGATCATTCACTCATTCAAGGAAAGAGCTCAGACAACACACCCGTTTCTCTGCCTCCTGGGGCCGTGGGGGCGGGCGCTGGATGGCACAGCCTCTCGGCATTATCCTCGTTCCTAAGTCAGCACTCACGGAGTCCAAATTCCCAACAGATACTGATCTTTGAGACTTGGGAATGAGGTATCAGAATTCCCCAAACCCTAATTACCCTATATTTCTCCAAACACTGTAGTTATATGACTTCAATAATGATGGACCCTAATAAGCAGGTTCAGCGGTTTTCTGTAGAAAAATAAAATCTTATACTTGTAGCTTTTGATTATCATAAACTAATAGATTTTGATGATATTGCATATTTTAATAGTGTGTGGAAAGGATCTCTATCTGATGTAGACACTAGGTAACAGAAAACATGAAAAGAAGGGGCTATTAGCAATGACAAATGCCAATTAAAAAATGTTTTAACGCGGATGGACCTTGAGATTTTCATGCTAAGTGAAGTTAAGTCAGGGCAAGACAGATCCCATATGATGCCACTTATACATGGAATCTAAGGAAACAGGACACAGAGGAACTTATTTACAAAACAAGAAGAGACTCACAGACCAAGAAAACGGATTTATGGTTACCAAAGGGGAGAGATGAGATGGATAAATTAGGAGTCTGAGATCAACGTATACACACTACTATATATAAAAGAGATAAGCAAGGACCTACGATACCACAGGGAACCATACTCACGGATGGACCTTGAGATTTTCATGCTAAGTGAAGTTAAGTCAGGGCAAGACAGATCCCATATGATGCCACTTATACATGGAATCTAAGGAAACAGGACACAGAGGAACTTATTTACAAAACAAGAAGAGACTCACAGACCAAGAAAACGGATTTATGGTTACCAAAGGGGAGAGATGAGATGGATAAATTAGGAGTCTGAGATCAACGTATACACACTACTATATATAAAAGAGATAAGCAAGGACCTACGTATACCACAGGGAACCATACTCGGTATCTTATAATAACCTATAATGGAAAAGTATATCGCTTGGTTGTATACCAGAAACTAATACTACTTTGTAAATCAATTATTCTTCTATTTAAAAGATAAATTATCACCAAAAAATTTAAAGATAATTCCACAAATATATGATACTTGAAAGATTAATTGCTCTGTCTGACAGTCTTGCGCCTTTGTTTCATGGCAAACATTCCAGTCGTAATAAAACTTCTTTCACTTGATGTTAGTCAGATAGTAAGGAGTCCAAAGCATTATTCAGGCTGAGCTAGAGAAGAGTACCAGTTGTTTTTTTAATTATGATAAGATATATAGAACATAAAAGTTACCAGCTTAACCCTTTCTATGTGTATAACTCAGTGGCATAAACTATATTCACATTGTTGTACAACCATCCCCACTACCCATCTTCAGAACAGTGTCATCTTCCTGGACTGCAAACCCGTCCCCATTAAACACTCGCTTCCCATTCCCACAGCCCTGTTCTGGGTCCCAGCTATTTTACTTTGAGTCTTTATGGATTTAACTCATCTAAAAGATGCTTGTTCCTTGGAAGAAAATCTATGACCAACCTAGACAACATATTAAAAAGCAGAGACATTACTTTGCCAACAAAGATCTGTCTAGTCAAAGTTATGGTTTTCCCAGTAGTCATGTATGGATGTGAGAGTTGGACCATAAAGGAGTCTGAATGCTGAAGAATTGAGGGTTTTGAACTGTGGTGTTGGAGAAGACTCTTGAGAGTCCTGTGGACCACAAGGAGATCAAACCAGTCCCTCCTAAAGAAAATCAACCCTGGATATTCATTGGAAGGACTGATGCTAAAGCTAAAGCTCCAATACTTTGGCCACCTGATGCAAACAACTGACTTCTTGGAAAAGCCCCTGATGCTGGGAAAGATTGAAGGCAGTGGGAGAAGGGGGCGACAGAGGATGAGACGGTTGGATGGCATCACTGACTCAATGGACACGAGTTTGAGCAAGCTCTGGGAGCTGGTGAGGGACAGGGAAGCCTGGCGTGCTGCAGTCCATGGGGTTGAAAGGAATCAGACACAATTGAGTGACTGAACTGAGTGACTGAACTGATTGATTGACTGACTGAGGAACCTCCTGTGTGTGGAATTTTTCCTTTTGTACAGTCATATTTCACTGAGCATTATATCGTCAAAGTTTGCTCACAAGGTCACTTTTCCCAGCTTTTTCTCTCTTGTAGTTGATTTCTAATCTCACAGTGCTGTGGTCAGCAAAGATGCTTGATATGATTTCAGTTTTCTTAAATTCACCAAGGCTTGCTTTGTGGCCTCCATTGTGATCTGTCTTGCAGAATATCCCATGTGCACTTGAGAAGAATGTGCATTCTGCTGTTTGGGGATAGAACACTACAGATATCACTTAAGTCCATCTGGCCTAATATGTACTTAAGTTATCTGGCCCTATTGGTTTTCTGTCTGGATGTTCGGTTCATTGGTGTAAGCGGGATGTTAAAGTACCCCACTCTTATTGTGTTACTGTTGATTTCTCCTTTTATATCTGTCAACATTTGCCTTATATACTTAGGTGCTCCTGTGTTGGGTGTGTATATATTTACAATTATTCTATCTTTTTCTTGGATTGATCCCTTGATTATTATGTAGTATCCTTCTTTGTCTTTTGTAACAGCCTTTATTTTAAAGCCTATTTTGTCCGACATGAGTATTGCTACTCCAGCATTCTTTCGATTTCAATTGTCAATGGAATACCTGTTTCCATCTCCACCAGGTCACTTTTTTAGTGGCTAAGTTGCATCTGCGTCACAAAACCATAGCTTACAGTGAATATTCAAACAGCGAGATGTGGCACAACGTATTATTGGGTGGGACTCAAATCACACGCCGCTGAGATCCCTGGGAAAGTTTAAAGCCTCACACAGAATCGCACCTGAAAATTACCAGTTTAAGGACTTGTCCGTTCATTCCTTAGAACACCACTCACAGCATGTGTGTGACGTTTCCTGTGTGTATAAACTCAATCATATTTACTTCATTCCTGAGAATGACTCACCCTGGCAGAGACAGGGCCCTGGGCAGGCGCTTACAATGTGCCACAGCCATAAGCCAGACTGGCTTCCTGGCGGCTGATTCTGGCCCCTGTGCTTCTGACCTGCTTCCCGAATGTCCACCTTATCCTTCAGCTCCCCATGAGAGTGCTTCCTGCCCTTGCCTTTTTTTTTTTCCTGTGAAAAGCAGAGCCCAACTACCATGCAATTTATTTCTGCGTTGCAAACCTGAGAAATATGAAAGCGCCATGGGAAAAAAAGTGCTGTGTTAATTGATGTTAGCAATTCTGGAGATAACATCCGGCACTAGAGTAATAGCGTTTAAGACTGCAGTAAAAAGTGAACAGAGCCAACAATGGTTTTTGTGTGATTCTCTCCCAACTCTACAGACGTAATTCTGCCTTCACCTGCATCATACTTCCCTGCAGTTTTCACAGGGGACATATCTCCTCTTCTAAGAATCCCTGTACCTGCCAGGATGCGCAGCCAGTGAAAGAAGAAGGATCCAGTGAACGGTCCAATGGGAGTGGGCTGGACTGCAGAAGGCACCAGGTGGGTGTGCTCAGTGAGGTGGCCTTCAGCCCCTTCCTGCCCGGCCACGGCAGCTGCTGGCTGTGGGAGCTCTGTCATTTTCTCATGGCGAGCCTGGCAGTTACCCCGGGCTTTCCCCACGTCCACAATGATGTTCTCTGTGGCCGTGAAAGGCAGCTCCTGCAGAACGTGCCGCTCGGTTACATTGGTGTATCCCACCAATCCTTCAGAAGTGTTCCGCAACATATTTAATACAGTATCCGCAGTGAGATAGCTCACTCATAGCTCAGTTGGTAAAGGATCCACCTGCAATGCAAGAAACCTCAGTTCGATTCCTGGGTTGGGATGGTCCCCTGGAGAAGAGACTGGCTACTCACTCCAGTGCTCTTGCCTGGAGAATCCCAGGGACAGAGGAGCCTGGTGGGCTGTGATCTGTGGGGTCACAAAGAGTCGGACACGACTGAGCAACTTTCACTTTCTGCAGTGAGAAACGCCTCAGCCAAACAGATTCGTCAGATGGCACGATCATCGGGTGTGCGTTCAAAGTACTGCACAGATGCTGTCTGTAGGGGGTCCCTGATGAGGGTCATCAGGAGACGGCCAGGCTGTGGCACTTCTGTGAGCGTATAAGGTTCTGCTGGTAGGTGTTGCACTTGAGCCGATCTGCTGTTTTTCAAGGGGTTCCTCCAACTCCTTGAGGTTTGCCAGGAGTTGTATGTCAGTACAAACCCTGTGCACCGATGGCCCCAAGCGAGTCAGCACAGAGAGCACCTCAACATCTCCTTTTTGTGTACAGGTCTGCCCCGAGACGATGAAAGCCCTCGTGAGCCCTGCCTTTCTGCCACCGTCTTGTCAAGCTGCTCTCCCTTTTGATCATCTCACTTGGAGAGCTGCAGGGAGCTGGCCTGGGGGCCGGAGGCGCCCTCCACGCCTTGGAAGCACAGCTCATCCTGGACACGCTTCAGGTTCTGGAGATCCATGCCCAGATCCTGAATCCAGAGACAGCAACATTTCCCAACTGTGGTCAGCTGAGCAGGCTGGAAGTGTGTGAAACCTAAGGTGGGAAGCTCGGCTCGTTCCTTGGCAAAGTCGGCAAGCTGAGAGATCACCCTGGCAAGCTTTGGCAAAAGCAGGTCAAATGCATCTCTAAGAACGATCAGGTCTGTATTGTCTCCCACATAGCTGGGGGTGGCGCCAGGATGGATGATGCCAGCAGCTTTGGGGCAGCAGTGGGCAAACGTGTGCCCATCGGCCATCACAGCACGTGGTAACTGCTTCTCCTCCTCAGCTGCCATCTTGAAGTCGGGGTTGTCCAGGTTAGATTTCACCTCCGAGATTTGTTCATCTGTGTTAGGCAAACCCAGTGTCTGCTCAGCCTCCGCCAGCCACAACAAGAGCTGCTGCCAGGTCTGAAGTTTGTACCTGTTACTAAACACGAAGCACATCTCCAGGCTGGAATAACAGGAGGCAAGCAGTGAGCGCTAGCTGTCGCGCCTGCAGGCCGCCTCCCACCCGCCTCGGTCATCCCTCCGCCGCCATCCCAAATCCCGCACCCCGCTGCAGCTGCCTGCTCTTGCTTTTGACCTGATCAGTGAATTCCTTCCAACCAGTAACCTCTTCATGTCGACTATTTGATTCTCCAAAGAGAATGCTTTTCCCTTTGTCTCCATGTATCAACTGGTTTTTCACACTATTTGGCATTGGCTAAAATGTAACTTTCCTGAGAAATTGTGGGAAGGAATTCCTGCCTGGAAACCCAATGGGCAGTGTCTTCCCCTGTGGCCTCAAGAAGCTTCCCGTCACATGTTCTGAAGGTCAGGGAGCAGACAGGAAGAAGAACCACGAGACTTTCTCCTCCACTGTTCTCCTGACACAAGCTTCCCGTCACATGTTCTGAAGGTCAGGGAGCAGACAGGAAGAAGAACCACGAGACTTTCTCCTCACACTGTTCTCCTGACACAGAGGGAGAAGAGAAGTGAAAGGTGCTCAGTCGTGTCCGACTCTTTGCGACCCCGTGGACTGTGGCCCTCCAGGCTCCTGTGTCTATGGGATTCTCCAGGCAAGAATACTGGAGTGTGCAGCCATTTCCTTCTCCAGGGGATCCTCCCAGCCCGGGGACTGAACCCAGGTCTCCCGCATTGCAGGCAGATTATTTACCATCTGCACCACTCAGGAAGCCTGATGACAGAGAGGGAACCCCCACAAACGCCGGCACCGTCTCTCACGTGGTGTTGAAGAGATGAGGCTTCAGTCACTCTCTTAGCCTTTCGGGGGCAAGGGGCAATGAGCTGTCAGAAGACTCAGCTGAATCCTAACTCTCTCCAGGGTGGATGGGCATGGCGCAGATGAAAGGGACCACCTCGGGTGATCATTTGCTGTTGTTGTTGAGTCTCTCAGTTGTTTTCGACTTTTTGCAACCCATGGACTGCAGCACGCCGGGCTTCCCTGTCCTTCACTGTCTCTCTCAGTTTGTTCAAACTCATGTCGCTGGTGCCATCCAAACATCTCACCCTCTGTCGTCCCCTTCTCCTCCCACCTTCAATCTTTCCCAGCATCAGGGTCTTTTCCAATCAGTCAGCTCTTCACATCAGGTGGCCAAAGTATTGGAGCTTCATCTTCAGCATCAGACCCTCCAATGACTATTCAGGACTGATTTCCTTTAGGATGGACTGGTTTGATCTCCTTGCAGTCCCAGGAACTCTCAAGAGTCTTCTCCAGCACCACAGTTCAAAACCATCAATTCTTTAGCATTCAGCTTCCTTTACGGTCCAGCTCTCACATCCATACATGACTACAAGAAAACCATAGCATTGACTAGATGGACCTTTGTTGGCAAAGTGATGCCTCTGCTTTTTAATATGCTGAGGTTTGTCATAGCTTTTCTTCCGGGAAGCAAGCGTCTTCTAATTTCATGGCTGCAGTCACCATCTACAGTGACTTTGGAGCCCAAGAAAATAACGTCTGTCACTGTTTTCATTTTCTCCTCATCTATTTGCTATGAATAATAGTGATCACCCTAGCCAACTTGCATAACCCTCAAAGCCACCCTATGAGGTGGTTCTATCATCTTCACTTTAGGGATGAGGAAATCAAGGCCCAGAGAGGTCAAGCAATTTGTCTAAGAATGCACAGCCATGGCACAAAAAAGCAGAGCCAAGACTTGAACTCGTCCGCCAGGCTCCAGAGCCTACATTTGTAACTACTGCGCAAAGGTGCATTTCAAAGAGCGGCCTGATGACTGGCCTGGGCAGGGAGCCAGTGGGACCGCCAGGACAGCCAGCTCTCATCTCCACCCACGAGTCTCACAAGGTCCCACTGTAATTATTCCTGTCTACAGATGAAGAGGCTGAGGCTTAGCATGGGTATGGACCTCACCCAAGGTTAAGGCAGAGGTCAGTGCTGGGGTCCCAGCTGAGCCCTCGGAGAGCCTGAACTGCCTGCCTATACCGTTCTTCCTCCAGTCGCTGGGTGTTTTTATTGGATCGGCTCTATCTGAAGCACATCATGAAGTTGTCAAGAGAAGCAAGTTGCAAGGAGTTTATGACTTGCTTTTAAAATATAACGACACAGATGCCAGAAACAGCAGTCTTCGTGCCTGTGTGGGAGCCCTGAGATCCTCAAGGAGCTCGCGCCTCCCTGTCGGTGGCACTCCTGGGGCAACGCCAGGCAGAGGCTCACAGACCTCCATGGGCGCCAGACTTAATGCCTTGGCGGCCCTGCACTCGTCTAGGGGTTTCTCCCCCAGTTTTGGGGCCTGGGGAGTCTTTCTGAAGTAACATCACGATAACTGGCTTAAGAGTCAGTTTGGGGTTAGCCCCAGCTTCTGCTGCATCATGAACTGCGGGCACTGGGCGGGTAATCTGGTACCTCCACGTCCCAGCGTTCATCTCTGTGAAAGGAAGGAGGATACATTGGGGAGGATTCAGTGAGATTCTATGAGTAAGGGGTTCCCTGTAAATGCTCTGTACAGGGGATTTTCTCCTTCAGGGTTTTGGGGATGAATGTGCATTGACCAAACTCCCGACAGGCTCAGCCGTGGACCAGAGCTGCAGCTAACTGGTTGACTGTGGGAAACAGAGTTGCCATGGAAACGGCGCCACGCAGGCCCATGATCTTCCCTGCCTGCTGGCCACAGGGACCTCAGTTTCCCCCTGTGTGTAATGGGAAGGCTACAGGAGCAGCCATGTGGGAAATGACTTTAAGAGCTAAATAGACAAAAACAGTCTTCTTTCCTTTTCTTTCTCCTTGTTTGCCAGCCATCCCCCACCCCCGAGCCCCACCCCATTGGCAGGGATACGTGGGAAAGCCAAATAGGGTTGGTTCTAATGGTTAAAGTCATGGAGCTAGTGAAGCCCAGGGCCCCCGCCTCCTCTGCAGGGGACAGGATCACTGGGACAGCACTGAGACCCACTGATGAAATGCTTAGTCCTTGGCGGTCCCTTTAAGAGCCCATTCCTTCTCGCAAGCATAGTGGCTAGATCAGCGGTCAAGCCCCCAGTTCACTCAAGGTTCCAGTCCCAGCTCTTCTCAAATTAGCTGGACGCTGCTGGGCAAATGCTTTTTGCATCTCTGAGCTTCAGCTCCTTCTTCTTGAACGGAGAGCCACAGCCTCCACCACCTGCCCTCAGCTCGGACCTATGCTCCCCTACCCTTCCAACCTAAGCCTTCATCATTCAGCGGGGCTTCCCTAGTAGTTCAGATGGAAAGCATCTGCCTGCAATGCAGGAGCCCCAGGTGCAATCCCTGGGTCAGGAATATCCCTTAGAGAAGGAAATGACAACCCACTCCAGATTCTTGCCTGCAGAATTCCATGGAGAGAGGAGCCCGGTGGGCTACAGCCCATGGGGTCGCAACTAACACACACACATACACACACATGATTCATTAGGTTGCTTTGCACATTCTAATAGACTTGGGATGCACTCAGATCTCTGACCGAGGCCAGGCCACACACTCATCTCACAGGAACCCTCCTCCCGAGCCCCTGACATTTCTAGACAGGGGAGGTGGCGCAGGCCACGCTCAAAGCGGACATCTTCATCATCTGGAGAGTCAAGCTGGCAGGCACATTTGTGAAAACACAACTCTGGCCACAGTAAAAAAAAAAAATTCTCCACACCCGTACTCCCAATATTTTATTGACTTTTAATAGAAAAATTAGAGAGAAAACATTTTCCATGTTCTTTGTTTTCCTGACTGAGCCGCTGAAATATTTTTCAGGTAGATACTTCTGGGAAAGAGTTTAGTTGAGTGATATAAATTACTACATTGAAATGTCATCTGAGCTTCCTGAAAGCAATTTTCCATGGTTTGTTCTTGCCTAGGTTTTATTAAAGTAACGTTGGTGGGGGGTTTTCCACTAATGATAAAAAAGGATGTACATTCATGATAAAGTATCTGGATAGCACAAAGAAGAAAGTGAAAACTACCCACTGCTGCTGCTGCTGCTAAGTCGCTTCAGTCGTGTCAGACTCTATGTGACCCCATAGACGGCGCCCACCAGGCTCCCCTGTCCCTGGGATTCTCCAGGCAAGAACGTTGGAGTGGGCTGCCATTTCCTTCTCCCCTGCATGAAAGTGAAAAGTGAAAGTGAAGTTGCTCAGTCGTGTCCGACTCTTCACGACCCCATGGACCGCAGCCCACCAGGCTCCTCTGTCCCTGGGATTTTCCAGGCAAGAGTACTGGCGTGAGACAGCAACTGCCAACAGGCTGATGTTAACTCTTTCCCGGAGTTATTTATTAGAGAAACATGAAAGAATTGGATGCAGCAACAGTGTTTTCATATATGGACATATATTTTCTTTTATAAATTCCAAAATATTTCATCTCACGTAAAACTCATTTTACTAAGATTTTATCGGTTTGATTAATAATATTTAGAATTTTTCAGAGACAAGATAACACATTTTACATAATACGTATTTTATCTAAACACAGTTTTTTTTTTAAAAAAAATATGGGCTCTCACTGTATATTCTTGTGTGTAACTTGTTATTTTTTTTAAGCTTTTTCTCATTTAAAAAATTAGGGCATAAATAACATATTAATGTACAGTTCCGGGAACTTCCCTGGTGGACCACAAAGACCAGATGCAGCCAAATAAATAAATAATAAAGTAAAAATAAAATATCTAGAAAATGTACAGTTGTGTGAGAGTTGATCAGCACGTGTAGTCATATAATTACCATCACAATCAGGATAAGGAATTTGGCCTGTCATTTGGTGGCCATTTAAAATATACCATCAAGCTTTCTGTCATTTGCAGGGCAATGATGTAACCAGTCTTTCTTTGTTTTTTTTTGTTTTTTTTTTGCTGGTCATTGGATGTTGTTTACAACTTTCCTCTTACTGATTTGGCAATCCGAAGGAATGAAATGAATGAATGAAAGCAAGTGAAATCTGGAATTCTCATCTTCCTGCCGCTCTACCAAATGGTCTGGGCTTCTCCCTTCTCTGCTTGGAAAACTGCACATCCTGAGACCCAGCCCAGCTGCTTCCCTCTGTGAAGCCCTCGTGATGCCAGATGGAGAGTTGGTTCCCCTTCTTCTGTGTTCCCAGGACACTCAGTCACACACTCTGTAGGACCGGCATTGTGACAGTCGGTTTCTCTTCCCCGCTCCAGGCTGTGAGCTGGGCGAACGTGAAGTTTTGTCAGTCTCTTGTTCCCCACACATAGGCTGTGCCTGGTTCACACTGCTCTATAAACGTTCATGAGATGAGTGAACATTTCACCCTGTGGACAATTTCAGTATTGTGCTGTTTTCTTAGGATATAGGTACCTTCTGAGCATGGCTGCAATATGAATTCAGCTGGTAACTTGGGGAGAGCTGGATCCTTACCTCTGTCCCAGACCCAAGATCAGGGGTGCAAATTCATATTTATATGGAGTCATTCAAATATTTATTGAATGAACAAATACATGAATGAATGGTGTGGTCCTGGACCTCTTAGCACCTGTTCTTGGTAAGCTCACACCGGGACTCAAGGAAACCACCTGGAAAGACTTCACACTTGCCCTCTCCTGCTCCCTCGACCCCCATGTAGCCTTTTCTTAACGAGGTACCCTGGTGGCTTAGACTCAGCCAAGCAGTGGCCAGCATCGCTTGGCAACAACACCCAGACACTTCAGCTTGTGATCCAGGAGACAGACCTTGAGTGGCAAGCACCTGCTTTAATTTATTTAAAGTACACTTATTAGTATCTGTATCTGCAAAGTCTAGCACAGGACTTGGTGCATAGAAGGCATTTTTAAACGTTTGAGCAAGGATGACATATGGATATGAAAAGGATAACAATGTTTGAGAAAGATAAAAATGCCCCTCATTCGCTGAGTACTTCCCGAGTCAGGTTCCTGACTAGGTGGCTCCCTACAAATTCCGTTTCTTAGAACAGCCCTGGGGTGGGTCTGTATCATTCATTCCCTCATCTTGCAGGTGGGCTCCCCCATTGCTCAGGCCCACACTGCGGGGAGAAGCGTCTGCTGGAAGTTGAAGCTGGAGGGTCTGGCTCCAAAGTTTGCCTTCTCAGCGCAGCGCCCAGGAGCGTCCACATCACGCTGCCACCTCTGTCTCCCCGGGTGCTGCAGGTGAAGCTCGGTAAGGGGTCTTGCGTTGAGACCGCGTCCTTCCGAGTCGTGCAAGGATGGGTTCCTGGGCGGCTCTGGAGCCTGTCCGCAGGCTGCGAGCCGGTGACTGGCAGCGGGGCGCGCTCTACCATCCGGTGTGTATGCAGCGGTGACCTTCGGGAAGTGTCCGGCTCAGAACCTGACGCCAGTGGACGCTCTATGACGACCTTTGGTGAACCCCCGCGGCTGTCAGCGGAGATCTGGAGGCAGCCCCAGGCGGAAGATCCTGCCCGGGACGCGGCACAGACCCTGGACCCAGAGCCCAGAGCCTCGGCTCGGCAACGGCGCACCCACTTAGGCCGGGCTCGGGGCGGAGCTCGACAGCGGCCCACCCACCCGGGCGGGGTCTGGGGCGGGGCTCGGAGTGGGGCTTGGGGCGGGGTCTGGGGCGGGGCCTAGGGCGTGGCTCCGGTCAGACCCAGCCAATCTGAGCCCGAGAGGCCAGCCCGCCCCACTGAGGAGGTGGTGGCACTTGCGCCCTCGCGCGCCTCTCCAGGGCTGGGGGACGGGGCGGGGCGTGCCGGCGGCGCTCGGCGCTGACGCTGCGCCGACGCGCCCGACGTCGGGCACGTTGACGCCGGCGACGCGCCGCCGGGCCCGCTCCTCCTGCGCTCCGCCAGTGTCCGGCCGCGGGCCGGCCTCAGTGACTGGGGGCGGCGGGCCCGGGGCCGCGGGGCCGCGGGGCGCGGGGCGGGCGGCGGGCGGCGGGCGGCGGGCTGCCTTCGTCGGGCCCGGAGCTCACCTGGAGCGGGCAGCCGGCCGCGGAACGTCCTCGCCCGCTCCCCCCGGCGAGCAAGGTAAGGCAGCGGGACACCGAGGCAGGGTCGGGGCGGAGCGGGGCCCCGGGCGGCGCACGGCTGCTTAGTGTCAGCGCCCCTGGGAGCGGGGGGCGCGGCCCGGGGGGACCCCCGGCGGACGGGCTCGCGGGGCCGTGCGCCGCCCCCACCCCCACCTCCCTGACCCCAGCGCCAGGTGACCCAGCGCTGGGCGCGGGGACGAGGACTCGGGGCCAGGCCGGGCTCCGTGGAGACCGGTCCCCTGCGCCCTGGGGTCCCCGCTGCTGCCGCATCGGGGCGCGGGTGCGAGCCGGGTGGAGGCGTCGTTCTCGTCCGGTGCGCGGTGCGCGGCTGGGCACCTCCGTCCCGGCGGTCCGCCGACCCCGGAGCACCGCCCCGACATTACACTTGAGACAGAGGAGCCTCTTGTAGTCCTGCCCTTCACTTTCCCTCCCTCCCTATCCACCCATCTCGACCCGCTGTATTTCCACGGTGGAATATTTTGGGGGGGAGGGAGTGGGGTGAGGGCGGAGAGGCTGTGACCTTACATAAGTGAGGTTGACTGACCCATCATCGGGTCTTTGCAAATGCACCTCTCGAAGTCCTTAACGAGCCTAGTTCCCGTTTAGCGCTCACCAAATCCAGCCCAAGAATCCGGGGAGCTAGGCAGTCCTTCCCCGGAGCTGACTGTACACATTCCTGTAGGATGCCTGATGGGTTTTGTGTTTGTCAGTATTACAGACTGTATGCTCCTTCTGTGCCTTTTCCTGAAACATGATTGGGCGGCACGTGTTTTGACTTTCTGTCTCCCTCGCCGCTCCCCCACCCCAACCGGGAAATAAGAAAGGAAGGGAAAAAGAAGGGTTACAGAGCACGCTTGTTTCTCAACAATCAGAAAGTACGGCTTTGCAAACAGAATGCCACGGGGCTTGTCCTTTATGTGAGGGGCAGGCTTTTTGGTCTTCACCCCTTCACTGATGAAGGGGTCAGTATTCACATCTTCATCTTGGGTGTGCCTTGCACTTTGGAGAGGCCTGTGTGTATTTTCCCAGCGTACTTCTCTCTCCAGAGCCTAACAACAGTCAGATCTGGAAATAGTAAGGCCTTTCATTTATCAGCTCCAGATAGCTGGCAAGTCGCAGCTTTGTAGAAGCCTTTATTTGGAAGCGCCCGATGACGGTGGTCCGGCTCACTTTTTTTTCAAGATGATGTGCGAGGTGATGCCGACCATCAGTGAAGCAGAAGGCCCCCCGGGAGGAAGCGGGAGCCAGGGGTCCAGCTCCCCTTCGCAGCCAGATGCGGATTCGCATTTTGAACAGTTGATGGTGTCCATGCTGGAAGAGAGGGACCGTCTTCTCGACACGCTGAGAGAGACCCAGGAGACGCTGGCATTAACCCAGGGGAAACTGCACGAGGTTGGTCACGAAAGAGATTCCTTGCAGAGGCAGCTCAATACTGCGCTTCCACAGGTACGGACTATGCTCCCCTGCAGGTTTTGGTCTAAATGCTCTTTTGGGGGGAGGGGGGATGCGGCTATTTTAAACGGGCACTTTGCCATCTTCCTTGAGCAGGGGTGGTTCTGTTATTTGTAATTCGCACCAGATAGAGTTCCTGGGGGATTAACTGTCTCAGCTAGAGCAAACTGGTGTCCTGTCGAGTCCTGTGAAGACACCTTATCGGTCCTGTTCATCTCTGGGGCGGGGGGTGGGGGATGCCCAGCAGAACGGGCCGCCTAGATTTGGAGGAGCGTTGCAGAGTTTTAGAGAAAAGGGCCACCAAGTAACCAGTCTCTGCGGTGCCTTCCGCTCTGTTGCCATAAGCCTTTCCCTCCTAACCGTGTGACTCGTGGGTTGCATCATGGATCTCCAGTTTCCTAATGCAGTGTCTTGGACAAACGGAATGGATCTCCCAGGAAAAATGTATTTACAGTCTGCCTTTCTCAGCAGCCAGGGTCTTTGTAAGTCAGGTTTGTTTCAGAAGATAGAAGATGGGTTCCTTTGGCACTTTCTCTTTAGCAGTTGAAGGTTATAAAGCTCACAGTCACAACAAGGTTTTTCCTCTAAGGGTATTGCGTTTGGAGCTGTGCCTCCAGGCCTGTTCCTGCGGCTCTGAGTGAGGATCTGATGATAGGTGCTGGAGGTGTCAGCTGAAGGTTGTGAGGTGGGTGGCGCAGTGTAGCGGGAGCCGGGAAGGCTCCGTGGGTGTTTATGGCTGCGGAGGCGCCGTCTGCCTTACTCATGATAGGAGCCTTTATGGTGCCGTCAGATAGACCTGAATAAGCGTGCACGCCTTCTCTCAGATGGGTCTGTGGTGGTAAATTAGTAAATGAATAATTACTAGCCTTAATGCATTTCTTGGCTTTCGTCAAGTCTCCTGAAAGATTGATAAGCCAACATTGGGACTTCCTCTTTAGCAACAGGAATTGGATGGCAGTGCTATGACGTTCCTTGTCTGTCAGACGAGAGAATCATGGAAGTGTTTTTCCCATTTGAGTCTTGTACATTACCAGATTTGTTTGGGTCCAGTGTTATCACCAGTAACACTGTCTCTAGGAGATCGTGAAGGACTGGTGTGCTGCAGCCCATGGGGTCACAAAGAGCTGGACACGACTTAGGCTGAACGCCGCCGCCGCCGCCGCCGCCACTGCCACCGCCACAGGCTTCGGAGGACCGCCCAGGCTGTGCTTGACTGGGCTCTCCTTGCCGTGTTTGTAGATCTTTTCAGTACTGGGGCGTTTTTCTTTTGTTTTCTTGTAATTGTATTTGTCTTGTAATTTGAGGTGCAGCCACGGCCGTGTAGTTTTTGGAGGGATAAGCACAGGGACAAAACAGGGAAGAGCTGCGAGTTTTGTCGAGTCCAGCCTCGCGCAGTGGAGGCTGTCACCCCAGCAGGGGCACAGTGGCTCAGCTGCTCCGTGGCGTAGCCTGGAAATGCCTTGTTGAGTGAAGAATGCAATGATGTCACCGCTCACCTACTGAGCGCCTGAGTCCAGCGTTTTAGAAACATGGGAACCAGCAAGTAAGCCTTACTTGGATCCTTCCCTTTCTTGGCATCTGTAGTCTGTTTGGTGGCTAATTGTGTGACCAGGTAGGCGTGTGAATTAACTCCTGCCAGATTATGTAGGAAGTAACAATGTGCTTAAAAAAAAACTTCACTGTAACAGAACATAGGTCAGAAAAAAACACACATCGTAAGTGTACACTGCAGTGAATTTTTCACCCAGTGAACACACTCTTGTAATTACTGCCCAGACCAAGAAAAGAATATTCTCAGGCTTCCCAGGAGCCCCTCTCGCCTGCTCCCAACATCTCTCCCAGAGCTAACCGTAGTCTTTTCATCATTGATTAGTTTGACATGTTCTTGACTCTGTGTATATGAAAGTAATGTGTGCATTTTATTTCTTGACTCTCTCATTCAGCGCCGTCTCTGCGAGCTCTGTCCATGCAGGTTGCTGTGCTCTCATCTGCTATGTGACCCCGCGTATAAATGTCCCATCGGGCTTCCCAGATGGCTTGGTGGTAAAGAACCCACCTGCCAGCCCAGGAGTTGCAGGTTTGACCCCTAAGTTGGGAAAATTTCCTGGCGTAGGAAATGGCAGCCCACTCCAGTATTCTTGCCTGGAAAATTCCATGGACAGAGGAGCCTGGTGGGCTGTATAGTCCACGGAGTCGAGGAGGGCTGGACACGACTGAGCACACCCATGAATGTATAGTAATGTGCTCTTTCTGTTGTTCGTGGGCATCTGAGTTGTTTCTAGGCTTTACAGATGCTGCCCTGAATGGTCTCCCTTGCTTTTGGGTGCGGATGTGTATGCATTTCTGTTGGGTGTGTTCAGAGGTGCAGCACTGCCAGGGGGTGGAGTGTGTTCACCCAAGGCGGTGACGATGACGGTTGTCCTGCCCCCCGGGCTCCGCCGAGTGTGAGCCTCCGGTGGCTCTGCCCCTTGCTGCCTTGGTTCAGGCTGTGGCTGTCTGGGGGTGTTGGAACAGTTGCAGCTCCGTGGGGCGGGACCTTGCTGCCCACCCCCAAGCAGGCAGAGCCGCTGCCTCTCTGTGGGCGTTTGGTGCCCTGTGCCTACCTTTTTTAATGAAATGATTGTCTTTTGCCCATTTATCAGCTGGATCGTCTGTTTTGTTTCCTAGTGAATTTAGGAGTTCTTTTTATATACTCTGAGTACTTGTGTGGTAGGTTTCCTTTTTTTTTTTTACTTTCTTGAGTGTGTTTGCCTGTTTGCCTTTATTCTCTCTTAGTGGTGTCCTTTAAAAAATATAACGTCTTACTGTAATGTGTCCCAGGTGACCAGTCTTTTCAGTAATCTTCAGTGCACTTGTGGACATTGAAAGATTTTACCATGAAGCTGTATGAAGAGACTATCTTGTAAAAGCTTTATTGTTCATCTATTACAGTTGGATCTGTAATCCATCTGAAGTTGGTTTTTGTTTATGGTGTGAGATAGGGGCCTTGATTCCTTTTTTTATCTTACAAGGTATGGGTATCCAGTTGTAATTTTTTTTTTTTAACTATCCTTTCCCAAGTGTCACCTCTGTTGTAAATCAAGTGACTATAAACGTGTGGGTCTGTTTCTGGACTCTCCTCTGCTTCATTGATCTTGTTGTTTCTTTGCACAAATGCCACACTACCTAAATTACTGTTGATATAGTTAGTATTCATATATGGTAATTTATATCCTACAGCTGAGTCCTTAATCAGTATTACCTTGGCTAATCTTGACCCTTTGCATTTTCAGATAAGTTTTAAAATCCACTTGGCCGTCTTTCCCCGGAAAATGCTGGGAGTTTAATTACGGTTGAATTTAATTTGTTGACCAGTGTGGGGAGAAATGACATCTTTTTAATGTTGCTCTTATAATCCATGAACACAATATATATAGCTCTCCATTTTTTTAGATCTTCTTTGTCTTAAAAGTTTATAGTTTGCTGTTTGTACATGTTTAATTGGATATGATATTTTCAATGCCATTATAAATGACTAATATGTAGAGATAGAATTGATTTTTCTATATTCACTTGCTGAATCCATTTATTTCAGATAATTCATGTGTTTTTTTATGTGTACACAATTATGTCTGCAAATAAGTGCTTTGTTTTTCCCCTTTCCAACTGTGATAACCCTTCTCTTTTTCTTCCCTTCTTATACTGACTAGGATCACCAGGACAGTGGTGAACAGAAGTAGACCAAGTATTCTTGTCTCTTTCCCATTATCAGAGGAAAAGCTTTCAGTATTTCACCATCACGTATGGTATTAGCTTTTTGGTAGATATTTTTATCAAAATATGTGAATTCTCCTGTTGGTTTGATAAGAGTTTTTTCTTAGTCACGAACTAAAATTATTACATTAAATTTTCTTAAGTTTATTTTTCTGCAGATTTTGAAGTCAGGTGATTTTTTTTTTAATGTGGTGATTTAACTTTTAAAAAATTTTGTGATTCTAAAACAATCCCAACCTGATCTTGATGTATTCTCCTTGTTGTTGGACTTTATTTGTTAGTGTTTTATTTAGGGTTATTTCATCTATACTCAGAGTCTGTAATTTTACTTTCTTGTACTTCTCTTCCTTGTCGGTTTTAGTATCAAGGTTATGCTAGTCTTATAAAACAAGGTGGAGAGTGTTCCTTGTTACCCCCAGAGTTCCTGTGAGATTGCTGTTTTCTTTCCTAGATTTTTGGAAGAATTGATTGGCAAAACCAGTTGGTTTCGTTGTCAGGAGGCTTTTAATTTCAGATTTAATTTTTTTCCATGCAAATAAAATTTTCTGACCTTGGATGTCTTCTTGGGTCTGTTTGGGTAAAGCATTTCCCCCCTGCTAGGAATTTGTTGAGGCGAGCAGACTTCTCCAGTTAGTAAGTGGACTGTGGTTCATCATATCTTTCTTATCTGCAAGGTGTGTTGGCTCTCCTTTTAAAAATCCCCGATGCTGGTGATTTGTGCTTTGTCTCTTTCTCTTAATCAGCCTGTCTAGTTTCATCGCTTTTATCAGTCCTTTCAAAGAGCCAGCTTTCGGCTCTGTTTTTAGGAAGCTTCCTATTTGTCTCCCGTTTCCACATGTTCCGCTCCTTTTTCTTTCCTCTGCCCTGGGCTTCGTTTGCTGTTCTTTTTTTCTGCTTTCTTGGGATAGAGGCTAAATTGATTTTCAGCCTTCCTTCTTTTACAGCATTTGTTTTTAAGGCTTTAAGTTGCCCTCTAAACACAGTTCGCTGCATCCCGCAAACTTGAATAAGCCAAATTTTCATTATCTTTTATGTAAAAGTAGTTTCTAATTTTCATTGTGTTTTTTAAAATTATTATTCATGAAGTTCTTAAAGAAGTATGTCATTTAACTTCCCAGTGTTTGGGGAGGTTTTTCTAGTGACCCTTTTTAAATTTCTGGCTTAATTCCATGAAGAGCCCCATCATAGTTTTTTGGGGCTGCTGTTTTAAATACTGTGGACTAGCTGGTGAACAACAGAAGGTTGTTTCTTATAGTCCTGGAGGCGGGGGAGTCCCAAGATCAAGGTGCTAGCAGGCACTGCGTCTGCTGAAGCCTGTTTCCTGGTTCCTAGACTGCCCGCGTCTCCCTGTCCTCAGCACAGCAGCCATTCCCTCCTGCCCTGATCCCCTCCAGAGTCCCTGCGTCCTAGTATCATCACCGTGTGCGGTGTGAGTTTGAGGGTACATAAACTGTCAGCCCATTGCAATCCATAAGTATTATTTCAGTAATAATCCCTGTATTATTTCAGTCCTTGGAAATAATTCAAGCTTTCCTAATGGCCCAGTATATATTCATTTTGTTGTGTGTTCCTTGGGCACTTGAAAATAACGCGTATCAGTGGGATTGCAGTGGCCCGTGTTGTATTAATTAATCAGGTTTGTTAATCATGTAATTCAGATTCTGGTAGCCACGTTGAATCAAGCAGAAATAGGTGAAATTAACTGTGATATATTTTATTTAACACACCCCAAATATTACCATTCCAGTGTGTAATCAGCCTGATAAAACCTGATGAAATAGTTTACGTTCTTTTTTCCACACGAAGTCTTCAAAATCCCGCGTGTGCCTCAGGCTTGCGGCGCGTCTCACTGTGGAGCCAGCCGCGTTTCGGGCGCTTGGCGGCTGCAGGGGACTGCACGCCGGGGCCCGCTGCCGAGATGCGTCTTTAACGCCTCCCACTGCGCTTGGGAGCTTGGCTGCCGCCCCTTCTCTGCTTCCGCCAGTCTTGCGTATGGACATTGCGAGGTTATGTTATCAGGCACGTCCACGTTTAGACTCCGCGTCGTCCTCCTAGGCTGGACTGGAACCAGCCTGAGCCCTCCTTTTCCGCTGGCAGTGCTTCCTCCGTTAGGCGCCGTTTGACAGTGAGGCTGCCGCGTGGGTTTCTGCCGGTTTCAGCCTGGGCGTCCTTTGCTCCCGCTGTCTGTGGTCTTCCATCATAACGTGTGCATCAGCTCAGTTCAGGCGCTCAGTCGTGTCCGACTCTTTGCGACCCCATGAATCGCAGCACGCCAGGCCTCCCTGTCCATCACCAACTCCCGGAGTTCACTCAGACTCACGTCCATCTAGTCCGTGATGCCATCCAGCCATCTCATCCTCAGTCGTCCCCTTCTCCTCCTGCCCCCAATCCCTCCCAGGGTCAGAGTCTTTTCCAATGAGTCAGCTCTTCCCATGAGGTGGCCAGAGTACTGGAGTTTCAGCTTCAGCATCATTCCTTCCAAAGAAATCCCAGGGCTGATCTCCTTCAGAATGGACTGGTTGGATCTCCTTGCCGTCCAAGGGACTCTCAAGAGTCTTCTCCAACACCACAGTTCAAAACCATCGGTTCTTCGGCGCTCAGCCTTCTTCACAGTCCAACTCTTGCATCCATACGTGACCACAGGAAGCCTGTGTTTAGTGTATAGTTTTCCCTTTAGTGAGCTTGGCGCTGCCGCTCTTTGGTGAGAGTACTGCCCTGTCTGGAGCTGTGGTGTTTCGGGCTGTGGACGCCTTGTCCCTGTGTCCGTCTGCCCGCCTCCTCTCTGCCCTGCCCTCTCGCCTGCTTTCAGGAGCGTGCAGCGCTCTCCTAGCTGCGCTCCTATGTCAGCTTGTGGGTGTGCATTCGCACACACAGCGTGCGTTCCACATTCAAGTCTAACTTCCTCCCTGACACGACTGTTTCCTCCCTGTCGCTGTTATCCTGTAAAATTTTAGATACATTTTTGGCGTTACCGTCATTTTGTAGAGTTAATACTTACCCTCACAGTACCTCATTGTTGGTCTTCACTCGCTTTTTATGTTTCCGTCAGAGACTACTTTTCTTTTTCCCAAAGAACTGCCTTCATATTTTTTTCGCGTCTGTGAGTGATGAGTTGTCTCGTTTCCGTTTGCCCTAAAAGTCTTTATTTTGCTTTCTCTTTGGAAGAGTGTTTTGTTGGGTATAGAATTCCAGGTTGCTGGCTGTTTGTTTCGCAGCATTTCACAGATGCTGACTTCCTCGTTCTTCAAAAGTCAGCTCTCGGTGGTGTTGTGCCATGAAAAGCCACACCTTTTTTCCTCTGAGCGCTTTGACATTTTCTTCTTGCCTTAGGCACCCGCTGAGCTGCTGAAACCAATGTGTGGTTTCCATTTTTGAGTCAGTGGTCTGGTTCTGGAACCAACTCTTGCCACTGTCCCCGTCGGTCAGTTCAGTCGCTCAGTGTCTGACCTGTTGCGACCCCGCGGACCGCAGCACGCCAGGCCTCCCTGTCCTTCACCATCTCCCGGAGCTTGCTCAAGCTCATGTCCATCGAGTTGGTGATGCCATCCAGACTCTCATCCTCTCCTCCTGCCCTTCTTCTCCTGCCTTCAGTCTTCCCCAGCATCAGGGTCTTTTCCAGTGAGTCAGCTCTTCTCATCAGGGGGCCAAAGTGTTGGAGCTTCAGCATCAGTCCTTCCAATGAACATTCAGGACTGATTTCCTTTAGGATGGACTGGTCGGATCTCTTGCAGTCTGGGGGACTCTCGAGTCTTCAACACCACAGCTCAAAAGCATCAGTTCTTCAGCGCTCAGCCTTCTGTATGGTCCGTCTCTCACACCCGTGCATGGCCGCTGGGAAGACCCACAGCCTCGGCGAGACGGGCCTGCGTCCACGGTGTCGGGTCTCTGCTTTTCAGTGCGCTGTCCAGGCTCGTCACGGCTTTCCTTCCATCTCCTTGCCGTCCAAGGGACTCTCAAGAGTCTTCTCCAACACCACAGTTCAAAACCATCGGTTCTTCGGCGCTCAGCCTTCTTCACAGTCCAACTCTTGCATCCATACGTGACCACAGGAAGCCTGTGTTTAGTGTATAGTTTTCCCTTTAGTGAGCTTGGCGCTGCCGCTCTTTGGTGAGAGTACTGCCCTGTCTGGAGCTGTGGTGTTTCGGGCTGTGGACGCCTTGTCCCTGTGTCCGTCTGCCCGCCTCCTCTCTGCCCTGCCCTCTCGCCTGCTTTCAGGAGCGTGCAGCGCTCTCCTAGCTGCGCTCCTATGTCAGCTTGTGGGTGTGCATTCGCACACACAGCGTGCGTTCCACATTCAAGTCTAACTTCCTCCCTGACACGACTGTTTCCTCCCTGTCGCTGTTATCCTGTAAAATTTTAGATACATTTTTGGCGTTACCGTCATTTTGTAGAGTTAATACTTACCCTCACAGTACCTCATTGTTGGTCTTCACTCGCTTTTTATGTTTCCGTCAGAGACTACTTTTCTTTTTCCCAAAGAACTGCCTTCATATTTTTTTCGCGTCTGTGAGTGATGAGTTGTCTCGTTTCCGTTTGCCCTAAAAGTCTTTATTTTGCTTTCTCTTTGGAAGAGTGTTTTGTTGGGTATAGAATTCCAGGTTGCTGGCTGTTTGTTTCGCAGCATTTCACAGATGCTGACTTCCTCGTTCTTCAAAAGTCAGCTCTCGGTGGTGTTGTGCCATGAAAAGCCACACCTTTTTTCCTCTGAGCGCTTTGACATTTTCTTCTTGCCTTAGGCACCCGCTGAGCTGCTGAAACCAATGTGTGGTTTCCATTTTTGAGTCAGTGGTCTGGTTCTGGAACCAACTCTTGCCACTGTCCCCGTCGGTCAGTTCAGTCGCTCAGTGTCTGACCTGTTGCGACCCCGCGGACCGCAGCACGCCAGGCCTCCCTGTCCTTCACCATCTCCCGGAGCTTGCTCAAGCTCATGTCCATCGAGTTGGTGATGCCATCCAGACTCTCATCCTCTCCTCCTGCCCTTCTTCTCCTGCCTTCAGTCTTCCCCAGCATCAGGGTCTTTTCCAGTGAGTCAGCTCTTCTCATCAGGGGGCCAAAGTGTTGGAGCTTCAGCATCAGTCCTTCCAATGAACATTCAGGACTGATTTCCTTTAGGATGGACTGGTCGGATCTCTTGCAGTCTGGGGGACTCTCGAGTCTTCAACACCACAGCTCAAAAGCATCAGTTCTTCAGCGCTCAGCCTTCTGTATGGTCCGTCTCTCACACCCGTGCATGGCCGCTGGGAAGACCCACAGCCTCGGCGAGACGGGCCTGCGTCCACGGTGTCGGGTCTCTGCTTTTCAGTGCGCTGTCCAGGCTCGTCACGGCTTTCCTTCCAGGGAGCGAACGCCCTTTAATTTCACCGTCCGTAGTGCTTCTGGAGCCCAAGAAAATAAAGCCTCTCAGTGTTTCCGTGCTCCCCGTGAATTTGCCGTGAAGTGGTGGAGCCGCCGCCGTCATCTCCGTTCTCTGAGTGTTGAGCTTTGTGCCGGCCTTTTCACTCTCCTCCGTCACCTTCATTAAGAGGCTCTGTAGTTTCAAACCCTGTAGGCGCTTCTTATTCCCCTTTCCACCGTGAGGGGCCCCATTTATAGTTTTTAACAACGTAGCTTAACAACGGGCTTCTTCGATATATTCTATACTTTTTTCCTCTTTTTTTTTTTAACTGATCCATCCTTCAGTTCACTGATCCTCTCTCCATCTATGTCCAGTTTGATGTTAAGTCCAGAGACTGAATTCTCAAATTCAGTCACTGTTACTGTAAGGTTCTAGAGTCGGTTTTAATTCTCAGAAGTGTTTCCTTTGTCTCGTATGTTTTTGAGCAGGTGACGTTTGCATCTGACGCCTCTAGCTCAGCTCTGATATGCCGATACACCTCTGACACTTCTGGATCTGGTTCAGTTCTTTTTCTGCTGGTCCTGTTTGTTGCTACACCCTTTTTTGCTTTTCGGTTGCATGTTGGACATTATGTCTGGAAAACCGTAGAGGTTCTGAGTGATGCTGTATTCTCCAGTTTGCTCTGACACAGACCTCCGGGGGGGACAGAGCTCTCTGTTCACTCAGGGCCTGAGTGACTTGAGGCTGGGGGATCCTTGTAGCTCAGTCCCAGCAGCCTCCACCCTCCCCCCCAGCCCCTGGGAGGCGCCCTCCCCCGTCCCTATCTGGAGGCTGGAGTGCCCCCCAGGGCCCTGCTTCTTGGCAGGTCCTGAGCACCACGAGGTGACTGATGCTCAGCGCTCAGCCGGTTTGGGCCCAGTGTTGGGCACGTGTTCTGTGCCTCCCTTTTTCTTGGGCAGCTTGGTCTCTAACGTCCAGCCCGAATTGTCAGGCCAGCGCGCTTGAATTCTTGTCTTCCCAGCCCAGGGAGCCGCCCGGAGCTGTGTTAGCCGGCCCGCTGCTGGACTTGTCCCCTCCGTCTGCTCCCAGAGGGGCTTTGCTCAGATGCCCCAGGGGAGTGCGGCCCTCCCAGTCTCACTGCTTCCCTTGTTTGGAGTCTTAGGTTGTGGCTGCCTGAGGACCTCTTTTAAACTGTATTTAGCTTTTCTAGCTCTCGGGAGGCTGCCCTAAAGCTGCTTGTGTCTGTGACTGGAAGTGAGGCCGCCCTGGGTCTCTCGTCTGAAGCCGCCTGTGAGTGAGTGTGGGTGATAGTTGCTCAGTCCTGCCTGCCTCTCTGCAGCCCCATGGCCTGTGCCTGCCAGGCTCCTCTGTTCATGGAACTCTCCAGGCAAGGTTGGAGAACCCACTGGAGAGGGTTGCCGTTTCCTTCTCCAGGGACTCCTCCCGACCCTGGGATCCTGCGTTGCAGGGGAGTCTTTACCATCTGAGCCACGTGTAACAGTCACAGTAATTGCGTTGATCATCATCTGTATTTGATACAGGAGAAAACAAGAGCCAGGGGTCCTTGCCTGGCATCCAGGGTGGTGGTACTACTCAGAGTCCCTAGCTCGCCCGGGCTGTTTCAGTGTTGCTTGAACTTGGGAAGAAGGTGGAGCCCCCGGCCACGCCGCCTGGGAACGGAGGGGCCCGTCCCCGCTCTTCCTCCGCCCCTACCGGCCCAGGGCGGCCTTGCGATGACGCTGCTGCCGGTGGAGAGGAGGCTGAGGAGGGAGGGGTTTCGGACTCTGTGACGTGGTCACATGCGGGTTTTCTTTTTCAGTTTGGAAAAATGACTGCTTTTAGTCTTCCCTCCAGTTTCACTTGAAGGTTGAAAATGAAGATTGTATTCTTAAAGTTGAGCGCAGTGATTTTACAGTCTTTGAAAGCAGTAGTTGAGGTTTTAAAAAGACGTCTCAGAGAACTCCAGTAGATAAAGCCAAAAGAGAGACCGCGCTCAGGGCACTGCGGGCGGGAGCCAGGCTGCGCTGTCTGTGCCCGAGTCTGCGCTCGCTGAGACGGTGGAGCCAGCACCCCAGCACCCCGAGACGGAGTCCTCCAGGAACCGCGGAGGCCAGGCTGAGCCGGCAGCAGGGCAGGCTGTGCCCAGTGAGTGGAGAGCCGCGAGGGGAGGAGGGGCCAGGAGAGCAGGTGGGTGCCTCGGGCCGCACAGAGGGGCAGCACCTGGCTCTGTCTGGGGGCCGCTGGCTGTCGCGGCTCGAGGCAGGGCCACCCCTGAACCTGCACCGTGCAGCCCCCATGGGGCAGTTGTCCGGCAGCCCAGGGTCAAAGTGAAGAGGGCGAGTTCGCAGCCGGTTGAATGAACCCCTGTCCCCACTGTGGGTTCATCTTCAGTGCCTGGAGCGAGGTGGGTGAAGGGAGTGAGCCAGTCAGGGAGGACTGAGCCCAGGGTCAGAGTGAGGGCAGCTCGCGTGGTGAGTCCTCCTCACCCAGGTGCGTTCTGGGCACTCAGATTCAGGGGTGCCCTTTCAGTGGCCTCACTGGAGGCGTGTTTGGGGGCTGGCGGGGGCAGAAGACCACTTGGAAGACATGCTCGTTCCTGGTGCTGGTGGTTTCTGAAGCCGCTTACACTGGTGGGTTCAACTGCGACCCAGTACCCTTGCAGGGTCCTGTGTGACGGTGGCCCTGGGCTGTGGGCACGGCCCTCCTCGTCCCGCAGCCCACACTCCCCTGCAGCCTTTTGGTGGCCCCTCCCCTCTCTGCACCCTGGACGCTGGCCTGAGCCTGGTCTGGGTCCAGAGACGTGGCTCTCCCAGGTCCTGGCCTGGCACACACGGCCCGCCTCCTGTGGGTGGGCTGCGGGCCTGTGGTTGCTGACTCTTGGAGCCGCCTCCAGGGTCCGCTGGTGAGATCTGGTTGACCCAAGGAGGGTTCAAGCCCGGCAGGCCCTCTGTCCCCACCCCCGGGTTAGAGGGCATCCCTCACGTGACATGTTTTGCCTTTGTGGATACGTTAGTTCTCTCAGAGGAGGCCATTCTTCTGACCCTGTCCCCTGCTTGCTAACTCTTAGCTCCTGCTAAGAAGCCTGGCAACTAGCCCTTTGAGAGAGCCAGCTCTGCCCTGTGTATAAACTGCCCAGAACTCCTCCAGAGCGCTCGTATTCCAGCAGCACTTCCATCTCCGCCAAGGAAGCTGCCCTCCAAGTAGGAATAGCGTGTGGCTTGCGCTCCGCGGGTCACTGGCGCCCGCTGGCCCCAGCCCGCCTCCCTGCTCCCGCCTCTGGCCTCGCTTTGGGATGGAGTGGTCTCAGGCGGCCCGCTCTCGTGGTAGAAGGTGGGCTTGCCCGGCTGCGGCGGCGATTCCAGGCCCCTCTCTGACTCCGCGCTGCTGCTGCTCCTCGGGGCCTCCTGGGGCCCCTTGGCGTCCCTGCCACCTCTCTCCTTACACGGGAAGTTGCGAGTGGAGATTTCTGAGTGCCCAGCCCTCCGTTTCTCCACTGGTTTGCCTCTTGGGGAGCGCCCTCGCTGTTCCTTCTCCCTCGGCCCCTCTGGGCACTGGCATTGGTGATCGTCTGATGTGCTCATCCGCTGTCATCTACCCAGAGACGGGCGCCTTGAGCCCCTTGATTGGGTCCTGCGGCCTTGGGCCAAGGCCCCATTGGTCTCTGAACGTCTTGTTTTCTGGCACAAAACCTGTCCCAGGCCCTCACGTGTTTTTCCTGCCTCAGGTCTAGGCTCCTCCCTCTGAGAAGCGCCAGCTCCTTTCGTGGGGAGGGATTTGGAATCAGCACCTGGGGCCCAGGTGGGCTCATTGTCACAGGGCCGAGAGCTCTCAGGTCCTTCTGGGGAACAGAGCCAGACGGAAATGCTCATGTTCTAGGGTCCCTGGAGTTCCCACTGTTATTTCCTTAACAAGTTAAAATGGAGCCTTTCCACTTAGTTTGTATTTATTCTCATTTTATACTGAATTTTGATGTCTAATGATATTAGCATTGTTTTCTTTGTCCTCTGATATACATGAAATATTTTCAACATTTTGTTACCATACTATGATCATGACCCTACTGTATGAAGGTTTAGAATTTCTTTGCAGTCGATTTGGGCCTTAGAATAAACATAGCTGAAGAATGAATGTATAGATAGAATAACAGATTTTAAAGCAGTGTGAAGTAACATGAACCACACAAATAAAATTTGATACATAATTAGGTTCATTTATTTCTGTTGATTCTAATTTTAGGCTTTGCATTTTTTCTTTTGGAGTTAACGTTTCTCAAATACATAAAGTGTTTACTTGGCTCAAAATTCAGAGTTGTAGGAAAAGGCCCCCTCAGGCACCCAGCATCTCCTGCCCCTCCCGGCCCTTTGCAGGCAAGGTGCTAGCGCCCTTGCCGAGTGCGAGGTCCTGGGTCCTGCTTGTGTGGGGCAGTGAGCTGCCACTCTTGAAGGGAGATGCTGAAGGTTCGCTGCCTGCTGCTGCTAATTAGATGTGGACAGAATGTTTCCACTTTGTAGGTTTTCCCTGTGGCCGAAAGTGAGCTCTTGGCAGAGGTTGGCAGGTTGGATCATGGTTCTTTGGCAAGGAAGGTCCACCCAGGGAGTTCTTATTCTTGGCTAGCTGGGTCTCATTCTTATTCTGTGGGGAGGTTTCATTTTGCTCTGAAAATGAACTTGGAAACTTGCAGCCTCCCTTGAATTTCCAAGGTTTTCTGCTTTGCACGTGGGCCAATTATCCGCCCTGCCTGTGTAATCTGAAGCCTTTACCAACAGTGGCAGGAATATCGACTTCAGGCAGTGGCATGCTGAAGCTGTCCAGTCCTCTTTATAGAAGTTTGAGTTCTGCTTGAGACTATCAATATTCAGAGCCATTAATCTCTCTTAAAACCAGAAGGTGTTGTTAGAAGCCGGGCCCCCCGCTCTCCTCCCCCCTTGTACAGTGGTTCACGGGAAACATGAATGCCAGGTAAGGTCAGGTCCTCTGTTCCCTAAAGTGGAAACCCATGTGGCTGGGGATGTGTTTCCAGTAGTCTGAGTATTCATTTCAATAGTCTGATGTGGTATTTGTTTTCATGCACATCACAACATAAAGTAGGACTCCATTTGTGGCTGCATGTGAACTCCAGCTGGGCCAGAGGCTGAGGAAGGCTTGCGTGGAGTTTATTTTGCTGTTTGGTGGCTCAGCTCCTTTTCCTCCCTTTGGCCAGCTGGCCTGCCGCCCCTGCCTGTGCTGTCTGCAGGTGTTTCACCCAGAAACGGCACGCCTCTGTCCTCGAGCTGATGATGGGGGAACCCGGTCTCTCACACTCGGGCCTGGGCCCGTGTTCAGGTAGATGAGCACACACCCGCACCCGCACACCGCCCCCCCCCCCCAGGTCAGAGCCAGGGCCGGTGCACCTGCGAGGAAGGCAGCTCAGGTGGGGCCGGTGGGGCTGCCCTGGCCAGCTTTGTCGGTCCCCTCGCGGAGGTGGGCCTTCAGCATTCTCATCACTGAGGGCCAGTGACTGCTCCTTGCATTTAACTATTCTTAATGTCTGCTGAAACGCCAGTGCTTTGGCCATCTCATGCGAAGAGCTGACTCACTGGAAAAGACTCTGATGCTGGGAGGGAATCTCAGGTCAGAGCCAGGGCCGGTGCACCTGCGAGGAAGGCAGCTCAGGTGGGGCCGGTGGGGCTGCCCTGGCCAGCTTTGTCGGTCCCCTCGCGGAGGTGGGCCTTCAGCATTCTCATCACTGAGGGCCAGTGACTGCTCCTTGCATTTAACTATTCTTAATGTCTGCTGAAACGCCAGTGCTTTGGCCATCTCATGCGAAGAGCTGACTCACTGGAAAAGACTCTGATGCTGGGAGGGATTGGGGGCAGGAGGAGAGGGGGACGACCGAGGATGTGATGGACGTGAGTGTGAGTGAACTCCGGGAGATGGTGATGGACAGGGAGGCCTGGCATGCTGCGATTCATGGGGTCGCAAAGAGTCGGACAAGACTGAGTGACTGAACTGAACTGAGCTGAATGTCTGCCATGGGTTAGGCGTTGTCTCAGGGCTGTGTGGATGCATGTTGAGGGACATTAGGTGGAAAATACCCAACAGTTTTTGCCTCTGACCCTTTAAGAGTTGAAGTACAGTTGATTTATAATCTGTTACTTTCAGGTGTACAGCAAAATGGTTGGGCTGTACGCACGTATGTCCATATTCTTTTTCGGATTCTCTTCCCTCGTTGATTACTAGCGAGCGCGGGCTGGCGCTCCCTGGGCTCTGCAGGAGGCGCTGCTCGTCATCCGTCTCACGTGCCGGCGCGTGCATGCTGGCCGCAGACGCCTCATCTCTCCCTGCCCCGTCCTCCCCATGGCATCCACGAGACTGCTTTCTTTGCCTGTGGGTCTGTGTCTGTTTTGTGTGCAAGCTCACTTGTATCTGTTTGTCTGTTTTTGGCTGTGCTAAACAGGGCGTGGGGTCCAGTTTCCTGGACCACAGATGGAGCTCGTGCCCTCTGCAGTGGACGCGTGGCGTCTGACCCAGTGGCCCGTCAGGGGATTCCCGTGTCTTTTTTTTTTTACTTAATTCCACCTATAAGTGATATGTAGCAGCCTCTCAGCCTCTCTGTGTGAATTATCTCAGCAAAGTCTCATAATGAGACTGCAGAGTATGCTTCAAACAGCACCGTTCGGTGCTGTTCATTTCAGTCCCGTTCTGTTAACAGTGCCGCCAACGGAAAGCAGGGCGCTCTAGATGAGGGGGCCGAGGCTCCGGGAGCTGGCCCTCAGGCATCCTGACTGCAGGGTTCTTCCCACAGGAGGAGGTGGGGTGGGCAGGGTGCCCCCAGGGCCTGCGGGGCTGGTCGGGGAGGGCCAGGATTTGCTTCTTCCGTGGAGGGTCTCTGCGTCCCTGCGGGCTCAGCCCTGGCCCCTCCACACACGCTCTGCCTGTGAGTGGCTGGGCGCTACCTGGAATCGGGGCCCTCCAGTGGTCCCGCGGAGGCCACCGCCCTGCTGCTCTGCCCCGGTGCTCAGCACAGCGCCTGGCAGGGCCCCGTGGCACAGACGTGGCGATTTCCTGACGCTGGCAGTTGGTTTCTCTGCCCTGAGTCTTTGAGGTCAGCTCTTCTTAGGTGTCTCGGCTAATTCTGTCTGACTCTGCGGCTCTTTCCCTTGATGAATCAGACGTTTAGGGTTTAGACGTTTCTGTTACTCTTTAGAGAGTTTCTCCGCTGTCCCTCATCACTTTGCACAGATGCTTTCCTGCAGTGCGTGCCCGCAGCCCCGGAGCTGTCTCTTATACACATCTTGAAGAACCTCTGGGCGCGTCTCTGTAGAGTAAGGGGGAGCTCGCCCCGACTGCAAAGTTCTCTGGACAGAAGCCTGTCTCTGGAGTGTCTTCCGGTGGCCTCGAGGGTTGGGGCGGGGGATGCGGGGGGCGCCCTGGGCCTGGCTGGTTTCTGCGCCCCTCTTGCTCCGGGACTGTCTGCGTTCTCCAGTTCCTGCGCTGCCCTTTGCCGTGGCGGAGGGCAGGGTCGTCGGCTGGCCGCGGCCGGGCCGAAGGAGTGAGGGGGGATGCTGGGCATGGACGTCCCTCTCCTGGGGCCAGGCCCTTCAGCTGCCCGCGGGGAGCATCCCGGCGCGCTTGTATGGGGTGTGGTTCCTGCTGGGGGTGTCGATGGAGGTTTTGTGAGAAGGGCCAGGAGTCCCGTGATGTGAGAGAGTCTGTGAGGATCGTCTGAACCGCGTTTGTTTTTGCCTGTGTGGAAGGAGCCGCTGTTGCGTCCGTGTGGCTTGGAGGTTGTGCCTCACGCAGAGCTGGGCCCTCCCTGCGGGCTGCACGGCTGCCCAGAGCCTCCACAGAGCTGGGCGCCCAGCGTGGGCAGTGCCGCCTGGCCTCCAGCAGGCTGCTGCAGAGGAGTGCCAGAAAGTGTGGCCACGACGGGGTCGGCTGGGACTGGCAGGGAAGAGAGGGAGGCGAGCACAGAGTGCGAGCGGGGGAGGATGTGCCGTGTGTGCAGCGCCCCCCCCCCCCCCAGCGTGTCCTCGAGGGGCGATGTGCACGAGGCCGCGGCGTGTTTAACACGCCCTCACCCTTCTTGCTGAGAGACATGGGTGAGCTCTGGTGAGTGAAATGAGCCTGCTCTGTGCGATGACAGACTGCCCGCGCGATCCACCCAGGAAGTACGTCATTGTGGGGACCCTGCGGCCTTCCCAGTGTCCTGGGGAAGCGAGGAAGGGCTGGGCCTGGAGGCGGTGAGCCCCGTGCTGCCGCGAGGCTCTGGGGAGGCTGCTTATCTGGAGACTGCGCCCGCACTGCCTGCATCGCTGCCCGGGGCTGCGGATGGCTGCCCACCTCTAGACGTTGCTTGCTGCTTCTCAGCTAGAGTGTGGGCTCCAGGCCCGTGGTGGGTGAGTCTGAGGCTGTTCTGCGCTGACCCTAGGTGCGGGAGAGGCTGGGACAGCAGGCGGCTAGGCTTCCGGCTCCTCCTGTGGGTCGCATGCTGTTCCTCAAGGGCAGAGCACCTCCCAGCCGGAGGATGGGGGCTCCGAGGCTGGGTGGCCAAAACAGACAGCAGGCAGCAGCTACCTGACCCCGAGCGCTGACGGTGGAAGGAAGCAGTCGCCTCGGCGGCAGATGGCGAGGCCGCCTCCTGGCGGGAGGTCTCAGGGACAGGGGCCGTGTCCAGCTCCTCTCTGCCCCGACCTCCTGCCAGAGAGAGGAGAGGACAGCGAGTAGAGACTGGAATCAGGGCTTGAGATTTTCCTCCTCCTGCCAGCCCTTCTGTCTCCATCGCGCCCTCTCGTTTCTGTTTCCTGTTCTGATGGCCTTTACTCTGTTTCCAGGAGACAGTTTCGCAATCTCGAGCTGCTGCCTTGGTGGTGCCTGCTGATAACCTGAGTGGTCGAAAGGCCCATGCGGGGAAAAGCGGTGGGGAAAAGTGGTGGGTGCTTAGAACGAAGGGTTTAAGTTGGAAAGAATGTACATTCCAAGGTTGTTTTCTTGTGCAAACCATAGGAATTCTTGGTCCCCAAAAAGTTTAACAGTGAATTAAGAGGTTCCGTGAAAGCACATTCCTGCTGATAGGGTTTGTGTGCTTTGTACAATCCCTTGGATGCTCAGTACTTGTCTATTTGTTTCACCAAGATGTTTCACTATTAGCGACTATTAAAAGGGCCAGGCACGGCCAGGAAGTGAGACATTTTCTGGTGTACCTGTTGAGTAAGTGACTTCAGGCTGGTGATACCTCATCTTGCTGCTCAAACAGTTTGATTTCCCTCAAGAAAGAAGTGAAATTCCTTGGTGTCGACTTGGAATGCGTGTTTTCCTGTGCTTTGAGACCTTACCGGTGTTGCTTCAGTTAACTTCACCTTAAGGGTATCTCGCTGGAAGTTGCATGGTAATAAAGGCACGCTGAGACGGGGATCCGCGCTCATGGTCCCTTTAAACATCGTCAGTGATTTAGAGGGCGCTCCTGTTCCCATCCTTGCGTATTCCGCGCCCAGTGGCAGGTGTTAGGTTCCCTTTCTTCACGTCAGGGAAGCCTCTATGGAGTGAATTGAGGGAAAGGAAGCCGGTGCTGCCCCCAGGCAGTGGGATAATTATTTTCATTAGGACGGAAGAGTTCCTCTCGTGTCTGGCGAACACACGCGCATCCTGGCCTCCCGCCCCGTCTGTCGTCAGGGGCAGGTGGTCCAGCTCTGGCTGGTGTGCCCCTCAAAGGGGGCTGCCGCGGCTGTGTCTCCAGCCCTGCGTTCGGGACGCATCTCGCGCACTGAGGCCCTGGGCTTGGCCAGTCTGTGGACGCAGCCTGTGTGCAGAGCTGTGCCGGCCGCCGCCCGGCCACCCGGTCTCCCCGCTGCCCTCCTCCCCGCTGCCCGCCTCCGCGTTCTGCCGTCTCTCCCCCCGGGACCACGCGGCACAGTCTCGGCCTCTCTTTGCTAACGCTACTGCTCTTCCGGGTTCTGGCTTCCCGGCATGGGCCCCGGGTGCTGAGCCTCACGGGGCGCCTCCTGCCTTTCCTTGCCAGCCTGCCCAGCTCCCGGGTGAGCCCGAGCCTCGGCTGTGCGCACGCAGTGCCCCTTCCTGGCAGCAGAGGCCAAGGCTCAGCTCCCTGCTGGCGCTCCCAGCCCGCACCTCGGCTTCCCTCCGCTCGCTCAGCACTTCCCTCCAAAAACGCCTGTCCTTCCGCCAGGCCAGTCTGCTCAGCCTGCTCCCCTGCCCACACACGGGCCTGCACACGCCCCTTCTCCCGCATGCCTTTCCCGCTGCCTCGTGCAAAACCCCACCTTTGTCTCACTGCCGAGGCCAGCCCTGGGTGGTCTCCTCACACCTCTATTTCTGCTGGGCCTTGGGGGCTGCCCCGTCTCGAGGAGACGATGGAGTCTGCTGCCTGGGGCTGGCTTTACTTTTTAGTCTTTTTATCTTTTCTCCAGTTTTTAAAATGCCTTCAACTTTAAGAAAAAAGCAGATGAAGCGTAGGACTGGCCGCCATCAAGGCCGTGCGTGAGGAAGCAGAGGAGTCGCGAGAGCATCTCCTGGGGTGTGTGGCTGCCCTTCCCCTTCCCCGCAGGGATGGTGGGGCGGTCCTGGTTGGCTGTGGCCGTCTGTTCCTCTTCACTAGCTGCTGAGTGTTTCTTTTCTTTTCCACCCAGTCTTTCCTTCTTTCCACCCCCTACTTTTGTTTCATCCCCAGCTTAATAACATACCCATCTCAGCCCAGGTGCTTCACTTCTAAGACTGTTTCGTCTCCTGTGAAATAGAGACCCTCTGTTTCCCAGAGTTACAGCTTCAGTGAGAAGTCGAGTGGAGCATCCACTGTGATCCTGCACGGAGCTGGCGGCGCTCACCGCATGTTGGCGTCTGTCTGCAGACCCCTTACCGCACCCCCTGCCGCGCCCCCCAGCACAGGTGCGGGCATCTCGGTCTGCATGTAGGCTTGGTTCTGGTGCTTGGCGCGTTATCTTCTCTGTCTTCTCCTGCAGATAACATGACGTCTGTATTCGCTTCTCAGTTCCAAGCCACTTATTAACCCAGTGACCTTTGCACTTCACTAACCTGCCTGGGCCCGTGTGTTCTGACTTGAAAAGGAGGTCACTGTGAGTGCCTTACTGGGTGGCTGAGAATAAACCGCGATAAAATATATGAAGATGCTTGGGAAACCGTAAAGCATTAATTGAAAATAAAGTTATTGCCGTTAATACTTAACCTCGTGTGTGCTCAGTATAGTGCCTCAGAAACTGCTGCCGTTGTTCGGTAGGTTCTTTGGACAGGGCGCCTCGTTCCTCGGGCTGCGTGTGGATCTGCCGGGCCTGCGAGAGCCCGGGGGAACGCTGTCCCCCTGTGGTGTCGTTGCATAATTGTAACTGCAGGCAGAGTTGTGTCCCTGGGCCTTCGATTCATTCTGAGCTGTCCTCTTGTTAAATTAAAGGGTAAAACTTGTAACAGGGGACTCCTGTCAGACAGGTTTGCAGGACAGAGATACACAGACCCACAGGAGATGAGGAGGGTTACAAAGTAGCGATCCTTGCTGTGGGGGTGCTGTGTTCCTTACTCCATGCACACCTGCGTGGCGCCCGGCTCTTCACCGGGCTGAGTTTTCAGCAGTGCGGGGAATCGTCTTCCCCAGGGTAGACGAGGGTCCCTGCAGAGAAGTGCTGTCGGCGGCCTGGGAGAGCCTCGAGCCGGGGGTGAGTGGTTCAGCCCGGCCCGAGGCCCTGGTTCAGGCTTCAGGAGGGTGTGCAGCTGTGACACGGGGGTGGGGTGGGGGAAGACGCGCTGAGCAAGGCCTGGCGGGTGTGGCTCCCAGGAAGGGGGTGGCGGGGCAGAGCTGGTCGTCTGCCAGCCTCTCGGGGAGACTCCCGATGGCGGACAGGGTCGAGACAGGCCAAGAGGCGGCCCCGCGGGCAGCGAGACACCGTGTGGACAATAAGCCTTTATCTGTATCATTTCCACCAATCAGCCCCGTGGTTTTCCGGTAGCCAGTGTCATTCTTGTTGAGAAAACTGCATGACAGAGAATCAAAAGCCCTTTTCAAGCTCAGTTGTGCTTATTACTTTCAGCCTTGGCCATATGGCCTTAAACACTGGAGCGTCTGTGTTTCTTTGACTCGTCAGCAGAATTTCAGGAAATACTATGAATGTGGCCGTGCACCCTCTGAAGCTGCTCATCCTTGACCGAGTGTGCTAGAGCCCCAGGAGAGACTCCCTGGTAACGCCCTCTTGCTTGGGGCTTTATCCCGTGTCCTTTGACGCCCTGGAGATCCCTGCCTTCCGTCTGGTGTGTCCGGGCAGGGCCCGCTCCGCCGTCCTCCGTCTCCTGCGCACTGAGGCCTGCGCGGTCGGTCGTGCTCTTCGTGGCTGTTCCGTGCTGGCCAGAGTCCCGTCGCCGCTCCAGAGCACAGTCAGGCGCGGTGTTCACTGGCCCTGTTGCATGTCAGAGAGCTGCTGAGCACCTGCTGGGAACATGGTAGACGGGGCTCTCCAGTAGCACCTGCTGGGAACGTGGTGGAAACTTCTCTTGCTGCCGACATTGCAGTCTCCCAGGGCAGCAGAGCAGGTCTGTCTTACCAGCCTCTCTGTGCAGTTGTTTGACGATACCTGTGAGGGCCCTGGAAGGCAGGGGCTGAAGGCTCCTACGTGTCTCGGATATTCTTGTTTAATAGCCTCATAAAGTCATTTCCCGGGGTGCTTCGTTGTTGTTCAGTCACTAAGTTGTGTCCGACTCTGCGACCTCACGGACTGCAGCACGCCAGGCTTCCGTGTTCTTCCTGTGTGCTGGAGTTTGCTGAAACTCCTGTCCATTGAGTCGGTGAGGCCACCCCATCCTCTGTTACCCCCTTCTCTTGCTTCAACCCGTGTAAAAGGATTGTGGCTTTTCTTTTGCTGGGGTCGGGCGCAGAACTGAGGCTCTGTGGCAGCTGATGACAAGCCTGAAACATTGTAATATTGTGACTAAATCAGAAAAACCTGGAGCACACCACAAAGCCTTATGGAGACTTGCTAAGCTGCGACCTCCTGGGCAGTGCGGGAGTGGTGCCGGGGAGGGCGGCTTGATGGCGCCTTACCACTGGGCAGGGCCGCTCCTCCAAGCCCGGTCCTTCCCTCGAGGTGGCGTCGGCTTCCTCTCCAAGTTCAGGGTGCTCGGACGTTGTCCTTCCCATCCCTTCACATGTTTATCTGCCCGTGTTTCGTGGTGGCGCCATTGCCAGGAGGCTGTGGCAGGACCACCAGTGGCTCTGGAGTGTGGCCCTGGGGTGAGGGAGCAGTGAGTGCCTGGTGTCCCACAGCTGGAGCCCCGCACAGCGCCCCCCGTTGTTGTCTTAACATGAGATGCGTGGGGGAGCCCACGTGGTGGTCAGTGTCCCATGCTTCCCAAATGACTCCCCCAAAGGAGAACTGTGGTCACAGCAAAGAGTAGAAAACTAAAAGAATCTCTCAGAGATGTTTCCAGTCCACGTGATGTGACCGCAGGTAGAATATAAGCATGCTGGACGCAGAAAGGAGACCAGTCCTGGGTGTCCACTGGAAGGACTGATGCTGAAGCTGAAACTCCAGTATTTTGGCCACCTGATGTGAAGAGCTGACTCATTGGAAAAGACCCTGATGCTGGGAGGGATTGGGGGCAGGAGGAGAAGGGGACGACAGAGGATGAGATGGCTGGATGGCATCACCGACTCAATGGACATGGGTTTGGGTGGACTCCGGGAGTTGGTGATGGACAGGGAGGCCTGGCGTGCTGCAGTTCGTGGAGTCACAAAGAGTCAGACACGACTGAGCAACTGAACTGAACTGAGACACAAAAGCTTTGCATGCAACTAGAATAAGTCATTTTATCTATTTTCATAAATATGTGGGACCAAGCTTGAGTCCGAGCTGACTGTTCAATCTGCCTTCCTAAAAGTGTTTGTTAAAGTGGCCAGCTGGTTGGCAGTTTTCTTAATGGAAAGCTAGGGGAGTTGCTTTGTACTTGAAGTTGCCTTATATTTATTTGGGCCTGTATACTATATATGTAACATATAATTAAGTAACTTAGATATCCAACCAAATAATCAAAGGTTTATGGTTATTTTTACTGTTTTGTAATAGCATAATGTTTTAGTCTGTCCTTTATTGCCGTGGGGAGATTAGGAAAGGCAAAGATTCTAAATGGAGAAATGGTGGTGACATCTGAGCAAGATGAGTGCCTTTTTTCTTTTGCAAATGAAGTTTCACGTTTAAAAAGCAGTGAGGCCATCCTCATCTACGCAGGACTGTAAGGGGCCACGCCAGCTGAACGTTGCAGAACAGTCCATCATCAGGGGACGGGATGATGGTCGTTTGTGATCTTTACTTTTTTTTTCGTCAAGACCTCAAAACCCTGCAAGTTACAGAACGGCCAGAGTGAGGACAGAGCGGCCGCGCTGGCGTCCGTGTCGTAGGCGTGACGTGTGACCTTGACGTGTGACCTTGGCGTGTGACCTTGGAAGCGTTGCGCGCCAGCTGGCGCGGCCCTCGGAGCCAGCAGGTCTTCTGTGTGCCTTCGGGCAGCCCAGCAGCTCCTTTTTATGATGCTTTTTTGCACTCGTTCTTTCTTTACTGGCGCATAATTGCTTTACAGTGTGTTGCTAGTTTCTGCTGAACAGCAAAGTGGACCATCTACACATAAACATACATCGTCACCCCCATTATATTTTAAATTATAATTTGTCTTCTCATAAAATCACAGCTGTTTAAAAATCTTCTTAAACATATGAGTTTAAGAAATCGGTACATACCCTAATTGTAACATAAACTGAATTTTTAGCCTTTGTTTACAGTAAAATATTTTGTCGTCTGAGTGTTTGGGCATGACTGCGGTGGGAGACTGTGGAAGTCAGATGTGTGTGCTCCTGCCAGTGAGCATTTCAGTTTAAGAGAAGATGGTCAGAAGCCATTCTGTAGGACAGTATAGGAGTGTCCAGATATATTAGGATCAGTAAAAGCAGACCACCCTCACTTGTGTTTGATCAAAGAAAGATGGCAGTAGCAGGCATGAGGATAAAGTGGCCCTCACGTCACACATTGTCAGGGGGAAATGAGGGAGTGTGAAAGCCTCACAAACAAGCTGAGCCTTCTTCGTAAGAGACACGCCAGCTAATCCCCTGCCTGGAGAGGGCCGGGGGAGTGCGGGAGCGCTCACACCCCGGGGCGGGCGTGCAGCCAGTGTCTGACACAGAAGAAGGTTTTGCGGAGTTGTGTGTGATGGGTGAGAAAAGCGCAGGATGGATCCGAGAAAAACGTTGACACCAAGGTTGAGTGACACCCACGGCGCTGGGACTTCCAGCAGCAGATGTCTTCGCACCCTGCTGGCCCGTGAGGCGGCGTTTAGCAGTGTCCATTAGAATAGTAAGTGTCCTTTGCCTTAGAACTTCTCAGATTATCCCGCAGACTTGGCGCACGTGCAGAAGGGTATATGTGCGAGGGCGCTTGTTGTCATGTTTATTTGTAATCGCAGAAGATCGGAGGCAAAACCATGCATGTCCACCAGCCAGTGCACAAAGGACGAGTTACCGATTTTGAATCCATTGGTGTATACAGTCATGGCAGCTGTGAAAAAGGAAAAGAACTTTATGGACTGACGGGGAAGCTACCGTTAGCGGTGGTTCAAGAAGTCTGTGAACGAGACGAGAGCCTTGAAGATGAGGCTAGTGGCTGGCCATCAGAGCTTGACATCAACCAGTGGAGAGCATCGTCGACTCTCATCCTCTGAGAACGGCATGAGAAGCTGTCATTGAAGTCGATGCTGACCAGTCTACGGTTGTTTGGCATTCGAAGTAAATTGGAAAGGTGGAAAGGCTTGATAAGTGGGTGCCTCATGAGCTGACCAAAAATTTTTTTTAAATAATAATTTTGAAGTGTTATCTTATCCTTCACAACAACAACCATTTCTCGATCGGATTGTGACGTACGATGAAAAGTGGATTTTATACAACTGGCAAAGACCAGCTCAGCGGTTGGACTAATAAGCTCAAAAGCACTTCCCAAAGCCAAACTTGTACCAAAAAAAGATCGTGGTCACTGATAGGTGGGCTGCTGCCCATCTGGTCCCCTGCAGCTTTCTGAATCCTGCAGATCCCGGTCCCTCTGAGAAGTGTGCCTAGCGAGTCGATGGGGCAGCTGAGCTGCAGCCCCTGCGGCTGGCACTCGCCAACAGGGCGGGCCGGCTCTTCGCCGCCGCTGTGCCGGGCTGCACGTCACAGAGCCAGCACTGCAGAAGCTGAGCAGATAGGGCTGCGGAGAGGTGCTTCATCCACCATATTCACCTGGCCTGTCGCCAACCGACCGCCCCTTCTTCAGGCGTTTAACGACATTTTGCAGGCAAAACGCCTCCACAGCCAGCAGGAGGCAGAAAATGCTTTCCACGAGTGCGCTGAATCCCAGACCATGGATTTTTACCCTACAGGAGTAAACAAACTTATTTCTCATTGGCAAAAATGTTGATTGTAATGGTTCCTATTTTGATTAATAAAGGTGTATTTGAGCCTAGTTGTAATGATTTAACGTTCAAGATCCCAAACCACAATTACTTTTGTACCAACCTCATAGTTAGAAAGCACGCGCAACCCAGATGCCCGCTAACAGTGGAGTGGGTAAACAGAGTGTGCTACATCCGTGTGAGGAATCGTTATCCAGCCGTGAAACGAGTGAAGCGGTGGCCCACGCAGTACCGAGCGTGAACCCTGAGAACGGTGCACTGCGGGGAGGAAGCCAGATCCGGAAGGACACACGCCGCGCTGGTCGGTGTGAGATGCCCAGGACAGGCGGGGCCTGGAGACAGAAAGCGGCCTAGTGGCTGCCAGAGGTCGGAGGGAAGCGGTGATGGGCAGTGGCTTCTGATGGGTCAGGGTTTCTTGGGGGGCAGGGCACGGTGGCCCAGGCCGAGAAGGCGGCAGCACGCCGTCTGGGAGCCTCGAGTGGAGGTCTGGTCAGCAGCTGCAGCAGTCCCGGCAGCTGGCCCACTTGGGGACGGGGCGGGTAGACCATGTGGTCGCTCCAAGGGGCCAGGAGGGAGATGAGGAAGACCCTTGAGACAGCCGCGTGAGATGCTCGGGACTGGCGGGCGGTTGCCCGGCCGGGGGAAAGCCTGACACGGGTCAGGTGGGCACTGTGTGTGCAGGGAGGACAGGGGCCCCTCGGACGGAGCCCCAGGAGCCCAGCAGTTCTGAGCGGAGAGCAGGTGCCCGGGCAGGGAGAAGAGAGCGGGAAGACGCGGTCAGCCACTCCTTGGAGGGCGGCGGAGCCCGGCCAGTGAGGCCGAGGTGGGCCCCCTGTGCAGTGGCCCCAGGAGGGCAGGGGCGAGGCGGGACTGAGACGCAGGCGGGAGGGGGTCTGGGCAAGTGGCGGCCACGCCGGCGATCCCTGCTCTGCTTGTGCCCTGCGGCTTAATGTTGTTTAAAGGAAAGAGAAGCGAGGATTGGCCTTCGGGGGGTGTGGGTGTGTGTGTGTGGGTGTGTGGGTGTGTGTGTGTGTGTTGGACTGGTAATCTCATTCTTTTGCTTTACTTATTTATTTGTCTGTGGCCGCGCGTGAGCTACTGGGATCTTAGCTCCCTCGCCAGGGATCAAACCCAGGCCCTCAGCAGCGACAGAGGGACCGCTAGGGAAGTCCCCGTTTTCTTGTTTCTTAATACAAAGAGAGTGCATACTTAAAAAAGACTAGAAGTTAAAAGACTCATTTCCAGCCTACTTTCCCAACCACAGCACATAGTCTGCATAGCAGTTTGTTGGGTATCTATCTGTGTTTCTTATATCTATATAAGAAACATGTATCTTCTTATGTAAATATGTATAAGAATGTATATATAAGATTGTGTTTGCTTTTAACCAAATGGAGTCACATTGCAGTACTGCTCTGCCCCATGTTTTTTTAGGTTCAGAGTATACAGTCTCCATTACTTAATTGCCAAGCGCTATGTATGAGCATAAATTTTACCAGTCTCTATTCTTAGAAACCCTGAATATTCATTGAAAGGGCTGACGCCAAAACTGAAGCTCCAGTACTCTGGCCACCTGATGTGAAGAGCCAACTCGTTGGGAAAGACCCTGATGCTGGGAAGGATTGATGGCAGGAGGAGAAGAGGGCGTCAGAGGATGAGATGGTTGGAGGGCATCACCGACCCAGTGGCCATGAGTTTGAGCAAACTTTGGGAGATGGTGAAGGACAGGGAAGCCGGGCCTGCTGCCGTCCATGTGGTTGCAAAGAGTCCGACAACACTGAGCGACTAAACAGTTCTTAGAAATAAAAAGAGATAGACCACGTGTACTGGGGCCTTGGGCGTGCCTATGCCTTTTCATGGGCAGTTCCGCACGTGCTTGCGGATGATCAGTGACTGGAACCCAGAGCCCTCCACTGAGGACTGTAAGTCAGTCTCACGAGCTTGTGGCTCGTGTTTTGCACAGGCGTCAAGTTGGTCTTTTTCTGTCTAAGCGTCCCTCTGTCCTCCTCCCATCATGAGGTCACAGTATAAATAGTTACACACAGCCTTTCTAAGCAACGTTCAATCGATACACTGGAGTTTGAAATGTGTGATTTGCTGGCTCATTCGAATGGATAAACCTCTAGTCATCTTCTAATTCGGGATGTGACCTGCTTTTGCGCTGGTGGCGGCGCACAGCTGCGGCTGGCGGAGTATCTGAGTGAGCTCTGCAGCTCAGTTTCCGGGTGCTGGTCCTGGATTCCTGAGAATCAGAGCCCACGTCCACCCTTTATTGCGGCCGCGCCCCTCCACTAAGAGGGCGCCCGCTGTTGCCTCCAGGGGCGCTTCGCTCTTTTCTCAGCAGGTTAGCAAAGATGATGAGCAGTTAAAACCGGAACTGCTGGTGGCGAGTACAGAGGTGAGCAGGTGCAGGAGTGACCCGGGCTGGCCGGTGAAGCGCGCGGGATGCGGGCTGGAGGAGGGAAGGGTCTGGGCCCATCCGTGAGGGTGGGCTTCGACCATCCCCTGCCGCTCTCCCCCGCCACCCCGAGTCCTCCTGCGGTGTCTGGGAAGGGAGCATGCTCATCGCTTCCGGAGCCAAATGTCGCATCCTGTCTGTAGGACTTACTGTAAAACCAGCTTGATCGAGCACTTTAACCAGGCGTGTCTGGTCCGAGTAACCTGATCCTGCTGTCCAGAGCCAGGAATGATGAGTATTGACATTTCAGCACATTATGGGAAATCAGGTTTTTAAAACTGATGTTAATGGTTGGATATTGTTTTCCCTGGTCTTAATCTAGAAAATGTCAAATGGAAATGCAAATCTGTATTGCACAGACTTAACATTTTAAACTGAAAATATTCCAATGACTGTTGTATTTGTTCACTTTCAGAGAGTGGACTTCAAACTTTAATTACAGTAAATAGAATGTCAGTTTTAATTGGCTTACAGTTTTTTCAAACAAACATTTTTTCCTAAAGAGAAAAAACTTTGGATGCTGACAGTTAGGTTCCTATCATGGAAATAGTACAGATCATTTATTGCACATATTTGGAACTTATTCAGACTCTACTAGTTTTTTTCTTCAAAAATAAGACAAATGCAGTGTACATACGAACATACTTTTGGAATCTTAAACTTTGGAATTTCCTGTCTAACGTTTCTCTAAACTCCTAAGTTTAATTTGCTTTGATACTTTTTTTCAGTTGAATTCTTTTGAGCAAAGAGCAGAGTTTTCCTTTAAGTAAAAATAACTGTGGTGTTCCATACGTTTGTCTTCTACTGTATTCAAATCAGTCTTTAACAGAATGGTTTTAACTGTTGGATTCATTGTAAAAAGCAATTACATTTAGCCAAAATCATGGGAATTAAATAGTCTCTTCATTGGTGAGTGAAGACAGTTTGGCACTATTAGGAGAAACTTAAAGAAACTTTGTGTCTAAAAGATACAGGCTTGTGTCTGGCGATGAACAGGTTAAGGAGAAGGGAGTGGGCAGGAATGTGGAGAAGGGTCTCTTGGATTGGAAGCGGGGCAGACAGCAGCGCCGCCGTGCCTCCTGGGCCTGCTCGCCACGCCCCCCACGCCACCTGGTCCCTCGCCCTTCCGCATCTGCCCTGTAGTCTTCCCCCGCTGGAACGCTGCTGTCCACTAGCATCGCAGCCTCTCCAGCCTTTGGCACACGCACGGACAGACACACACGCACGCCTCTCTCCCCCAGCGGAAACCCGCTCCTGCCGTCAGCTCCCCGTCCACGCGGCCTCAGGTCTACTCAGAGGCCCACGGCCAGGGTCCGGGCATCCTGCCCTGCTTCCTGCCCTCCCCAGGGTGTCTCACCCGCCCTTCCGCTCTGTGCGGAGGCACCTGTTTTCGCAGTGAATCTGGAAGAGATTAAATGAGGACTTCCAGAAAGCCCCCCTACCAGCTCACTGTTCATCTGGATCTGGGCCCATGGGTTTGACTGCCTGCCGCTGACTTGGGTGAGCTGTGCGCCTGGGAAAGGTGCCCTCTGTCCGCTCAGCTCCCACCCTGCCCCGGAACCCCGCCATCAGCCCGCGAGCCCCAGCGCATCCTCTGAGAGGGCTCTCCTGACCCTGCGTCTCCTGCAACTGTCGCCCGATTGCCTTCAGCGCTTGACTGCAGAGTCCCTCGCGAGAGCGAGCCTGTGCTCCCCGCCTCCCCACATCCTCTGTCCGCTGGGCTTTTGACCCTGCCAGGGCTGCTGACCTGCTGTGGTCCCGGCCACCAGTGGCCTGCACTTCAGCAGATGCGCTACAGAGCAGTGAGCTGACTCCTCCCCCCGGCACCCGTTGGCTCTGGGGCTGCCCCTGCCAGGGCCCCTGACGCGCGAGGTGGCCCCCTTCCCTCCTGGCCTCCCCCAGCCTCCCTGGCCGGCGCCCCTCACTTCCCAGCCACTTAGCAGTGACTCCTCGCTGGGCTCAGACCTCGGCTCTTCTCGCCCGCACTCGGCGCCTTGCTGCTCCGTCTCATCTTGGCCTGTGTGCCCTAGGACTCCAGACTGGGAGGCTCTGGGCTGGACACGGCCGCTTGAAGGCCCGAGTGCTCCCTCCACAGCCTGCTCTTCCCGTAGACATCCCCCCCTCGGAGATCAGCGCCTGCCCCCTTCCCTCGCTCCTGGGGGCCGTGGAGAGGAGACCTAGTCCCTGTGGCTCCCCTCCCTGCCCGCTTCCCAGCCCTGATGCCCAGTGCCCGTGCCGTGTGGCAGTCTATCCGGTGTGAGGACACGCTGAGTTGCCTCTCCCCAGCGGGACTGGAGCTTTGTGTTTGAGGCCTGTGCTGAGATCCTGACGTGAAGGGCTGTTCGCGTTCTGTAGCTGATCGATGCTCTTGGAAGCCACCTTGTCTCCAGAGAGTTCTGTGTGTGTGCGCGCCTGCACATGTGTGTGAATTGTAATAAAATGCATGTAACGTGAGTTTAACATTTTAACCAGTTTATTGAATGACTGGTTGACTTCACTGGAGTCAGGCTAAGAGATGGCTTGGGGTGCCATCAGCCTTTTTCCCAGAGGAACACTCCAAAGCCTGCTGGCCTTGTAGACCTTACCTTTTTTCTTTGCTCTCCCCAGTGTTTCTAGGTCACTTGTCTGTGTGTTGTTTAAGAATCTCTTCATCCACTTTGTTGTTAGGATTTATGTTTAGGAGAGTACCTCGGACTTCGCTGGGTCTGGAGAAGGCAGGCTTGGGTTCCGGGTTCTCCCCTGGCACGGGCCTGCCAGGTCGAGGTGGAGGCTGAAGGCTGGCGTCAGTGGTGGTGGTCTGTGTGGGGTCAGTGGACCCCCTCCTCTCTGGAGGGGCAGGAGATCCTTTGTGTGGAGCCTGGAGAAGCTTGACAGGGTCAGTCTTCAGAGGCTCACTGTTTTTTAATTTGTGTTTACATTTAGTTACTTACTCATTTAACTGTTTTCTAGGAGTTTGCAGCACTTACTAAAGAGCTAAATGTATGCAGGGAGCAGCTTCTTGAAAGAGAAGAAGAAATCGCTGAGCTGAAAGCGGAAAGGAACAACACCAGGGTCAGTAGGGGGATTCTCACGTGTTGACCTTCACCCCACAGGGGTCAGTGCCGGGCTCCGTGCTGCTGTCTTTAAACTCTGTCTGGTTTTCAACCCATTTTCCACATTTTCCCACTGAGCGGACCAGGGTGGATCAGTTTGGGGTTCTCATACCTTGTTTCAAATTTATGATGAGAGCTAATGTAATTTTAGTACATTTGAGGGGGGTTTCTCACAACTTACATTTTTGTCCATGCTTCAGTTTGTGTGGGATCTTAGTTCCCCAGCTGGGATTAAACTCATGACGCCTGCAGAAGTGTGGAGCCTTAACTGCTGGGCCCCCAGGGAAGTCCAGTCTAACTGTAGACGGCACTGGCGGGATTCCGACGTGCCTTAGCACGGTTCTGGTCTTAGCGTGAGGCTGAGAGGAGTCACTGCCCTGAATCCGAGCGTGAGGTTGAAGGTGCTCCTTTGGCCCTGCCCTGCAGCTGCTGCTGGAGCACCTGGAGTGCTTGGTCTCGCGGCACGAGCGGTCCCTGCGGATGACGGTGGTCAAGCGGCAAGCGCAGTCCCCAGCCGGCGTGTCCAGCGAGGTGGAGGTGCTCAAGGCGCTGAAGTCGCTTTTCGAGCACCACAAGGCCCTGGACGAGAAGGTACCAGCCACCCAGCCCTCCTGGATTTGTGCACTTGCTGCCTTGTTAGGTGGACGATGCACGTGTTTGTGTAACTAGTTGACTTTTGAGCTTCTTATATTCTTGTTAATACGTTTTTTCTGTAAGAGGTCAGAGTTTCATATGGTTAAAAAGCGCTGCCTGCGTGCATGCTCAGTCATGTCTGAGTCTTTGCGACCTGTGGACTGGAGCCCACCACGCTCCTCTCTTCATGGGACTTCCCAGGCAAGAATACTGGAGTAGGGGGCTGTCTTCTACTCCGGGGGACCTTCCTGACCTAGGAATCGAACCTGCCCTCTTGTATTGGCAGGTGAATTCTTTACCACTGAGCCACCTGGGAAGCCCCCAATTAAAAAGTATTAGTTGGCATAAATATTTCAAGATGTATTATATTCTGTATATCAATTTGCAGTTAAAAACTGGGTAATAAAATCAATTTAGGATAACACTTTGTTCTCGCAAACTTAGAATTGAAAGCTGTTAACAAGCTTATCTTCTTGATGTTAAGATCGATGAGAGACATTACTTGTGCTCTGTCACACCAGCCGTGCGTCAGGGTGAGTGCACAGTGAGGAGTGTGCTCGCGTGGGCACACACGTCAGCACGCAGTGACTCGGCCTCTTTCATTTCAGGTGAGAGAGCGGTTACGAGTAGCGCTCGAAAGGTGTAGTTTGTTAGAAGAAGAATTAGGTGCCACACACAAAGAGGTAAGCTTGATGCGCCATCGTGTGGTTTCGGTTGAGGGTTTGTCATTTTTATCCCTTCATCATAAAAAAGAGCGAAGGCTGTAGCGGTGGGCGTCAGGCGCTGCTGGGCTTCCTGGTTGAGGGCCCGCCCACCCGGGCTGTTTTACTGGCAGTAAGCTCGCCTGTGGCTCCGAGCCGCAGGATCTCTTCGGTGCACCCAGCCGGCGTGTCCAGCGAGGTGGAGGTGCTCAAGGCGCTGAAGTCGCTTTTCGAGCACCACAAGGCCCTGGACGAGAAGGTACCAGCCACCCAGCCCTCCTGGATTTGTGCACTTGCTGCCTTGTTAGGTGGACGATGCACGTGTTTGTGTAACTAGTTGACTTTTGAGCTTCTTATATTCTTGTTAATACGTTTTTTCTGTAAGAGGTCAGAGTTTCATATGGTTAAAAAGCGCTGCCTGCGTGCATGCTCAGTCATGTCTGAGTCTTTGCGACCTGTGGACTGGAGCCCACCACGCTCCTCTCTTCATGGGACTTCCCAGGCAAGAATACTGGAGTAGGGGGCTGTCTTCTACTCCGGGGGACCTTCCTGACCTAGGAATCGAACCTGCCCTCTTGTTTGGCAGGTGAATTCTTTACCACTGAGCCACCTGGGAAGCCCCCAATTAAAAAGTATTAGTTGGCATAAATATTTCAAGATGTATTATATTCTGTATATCAATTTGCAGTTAAAAACTGGGTAATAAAATCAATTTAGGATAACACTTTGTTCTCGCAAACTTAGAATTGAAAGCTGTTAACAAGCTTATCTTCTTGATGTTAAGATCGATGAGAGACATTACTTGTGCTCTGTCACACCAGCCGTGCGTCAGGGTGAGTGCACAGTGAGGAGTGTGCTCGCGTGGGCACACACGTCAGCACGCAGTGACTCGGCCTCTTTCATTTCAGGTGAGAGAGCGGTTACGAGTAGCGCTCGAAAGGTGTAGTTTGTTAGAAGAAGAATTAGGTGCCACACACAAAGAGGTAAGCTTGATGCGCCATCGTGTGGTTTCGGTTGAGGGTTTGTCATTTTTATCCCTTCATCATAAAAAAGAGCGAAGGCTGTAGCGGTGGGCGTCAGGCGCTGCTGGGCTTCCTGGTTGAGGGCCCGCCCACCCGGGCTGTTTTACTGGCAGTAAGCTCGCCTGTGGCTCCGAGCCGCAGGATCTCTTCGGTGCCCCTTTGTCCAGGAGAAGGCAGATTCTGACTCTGATCGCCTGGCTCCGTTCCGGGTGGACAGCATTACCACGCGTTTTCTTTCTATGTTGTGTTTTCAGTTTAGAGTTGAGTTTTTCCAAGTGGAGTTTTGCTGTGTTTACTCATTTCTTTACTCTCCTTCGGTTTTTTGGTTTCAGCTGATGATTCTTAAAGAGCAGAATAACCAGAAAAAGGTACTAACGGACGGGGTGCTTGACGCCAATCACGAGCAGGAAGGCACGCCGAGCGCCAATGGAAAGGCAAGTCCTGGGTCTCGCGCTCTGTCTGGTTCTCGTCTTACCGTCCAGTCTGTGCGGGGCTGTTGGGAACCTCTCACCAACGCGCTGTGTAGGTTGGAGCAGGTGTGAGGGTCCTGTGAGCTCGAAGAACGCGGTGTGGACCTCACCGATTGCCCAGAGTGCTGTGTCCCCTCCCTCCCGAAACACGGCCGCCTAAGGCTTCCTTCCCGCCTTAGAGATCGTCCGACGGCTCTCTGAGCCACGAGGAAGACCTGGCCAAGGTGATGGAGCTCCAGGAAGTCATCGACAAGCAGTCGCGGGAGCAGAGCCAGATGAAGGAGCGCCTGGCAGCCCTCTCTGCCCACGTGACGGAGCTGGAGGAGGACCTGGACACGGCCCGGAAGGACCTCATCAAGTCCGAGGAAGTGAACACGAAACTGCAGCGGGACGTCCGAGAAGTGAGTGACGGCGGCCGCCTCTGTTGTCCCGCGCTGGACTGTGGGTGCCTTGTTCTCCCGGGGATCTCGGCCTTGGGATGGCCGCATGAGCAAGAGCGAGGCACCGGCAGGACCGCGGCCGGCTGCCTCCCTGCCTCTGTGTCGCGGGCTTGGGTAGAAGAGGTCTGGTCCGGGTGGTCTGTTGGCAGTGGACCGACACGGGGGCGGCCCTGGCGCTGTGCTGCACCCTGGGTGTGGCCTCCGCATTCCTACAAGTTCTAGGCGGCCCAGGGTGCTCCTTGTTAAAAATTCACCATCCATCCATTCAGTTATTGGTGAATAGTTGCTTTACACTGCTGTGTCAATTTCTGCTGTACAGCAAAGTGAGTCAGCGGTGTGTACACACACACACACACACACACACACACACACCCCTCTTTTCTGGATTTCCTACCCATTCACTTCACCAGGGAGCACGGAGCAGCGCTCCCCGTGCTGCGCAGCAGGGCCGGTCTCACACGAGCATCAGTCGTGTGTGTCGCTCACCGGTGATCTTGCGCGTGCACCGGTAGTGAGCATGTGTTACTCCTCACCCTCAGGCCCTCACGCCCGAGCTGCGTGACCGTGTGGAATCGTGATGTTTCTGGCGGTCGCGTCTGTGAGTGTTGTGAGCTATGAGAAACTCCCTAGTGGTCACTGTGAACACAAGAGAGTGCTGGGGGCTCCGGCCTCCTCCTGTGAGCCTCGCCTCTCCTCTGTGCGCAGACAGCCAGCCCACCCTGCCCCCGCCCCCCGTGAGACCGTCTCAGAGAGAACCCCTCCAGCATGTGGTACAGCAGGGGTACTTGTTCAGTAGCTTGGTGTGAGTAATTCTGGGTGAGAACTCAAAACAGAAATATTTGCACATGTTTGTACAACCTGTTCATACTACTCTTTGGCAACAGGAAGAGATTAGGTGGCAGAGTTTGATGCACAGAGAATTCTGGAAAAAGCGTTTCTAAGACCTTTCACTTTCAATGTCAGGGCTTTGCCCACGTTGGTTACTTAGTGACCAGGGAGGGACCTGAAATGGGTTTTTTTTTTTTTTTTTTTTTTGACCTCTATATTTATTTTATTTTTATTTATTTTTTTTAATTTTATTTTTCTGAAATGGGTTTTGAGCCGGCGGATGGGCGTCGCACCAGCAGCAGGTTCTGGCCCTGGTCGGGGCGCCTCATGCACGTGGTGTAGCCGCTTTAGAAGCCCTGGGCCCGAGAAGGCTGCTCCCAGTTCTGTGAATTCTCTTTCCACTCGTTAATATTCTTACTTTAATTTTGAGGAAATTGCATGAGATTTTTTCAACTTTTACTTGAGGAAAAGAGCCTCAGAGCTCCCCGTTGGATCTGTTGAAGGTGCCTCCCTGTTCTGGGTCAAGCCCGCCTGTATGGTGTGGCCGACAGATGTCCTGACTCCTGCCAGGTGCCTTCCCTCCTGGAATTCTTGCAATAACAGAGTGGTTTAGTATACTTTCTGTTTGCTGTGTGGGTTTATTATGTAGAAGAAAAGCTTGGGAAACCGAGTGCCCAGACAGAACGTTAAGACAGATGGGTACCAGTCGTGGCAGATGTGACCTTTGAGGTAGGCACGCTTTTGCTCACATCTGAGAAAACTGCCGTGTCTAGGACCTTAATCTTGAGGACGCTAACTTTATGTTTGACTTGAAAGTTAGGATTTAGTCCAGCTTTTTTACTCTTGAGTGTATCGGAGCGTTCCATGATAATGAGTTACCTTTTCTCCTCTGCAATGCCTGGTGTAGGCCATGGCCCAGAAGGAGGACATGGAGGAGAGAATCACTACCCTTGAGAAAGCTACCTCGCTGCACAGCGCGAAGCCACCTCTGTGCATGATCTCAATGATAAACTTGAAAATGAAATCGCAAATAAGGATTCTATGCATCGACAGGTAATGCCTTTTATTGAGCTGTGTCTGACTTTTATAGTAGTGCGTTACCGAGGAAGGTAAAGACCTTTTCATGTGGCTCCCGCGTTGGAAATCAAGTCCCAGCGCAAAACTCTTAAGACCCTAGAATACTGTGTTTAAAAGTGTGGATGTACATCGTGGTAAAGCGGCTATACTGGAAGGAAATACATTGTTTAAAAATTGAGGGTGACTGCAGCTTACAGGTTTGAATTATTTGGGACTTGGTTTAACTACTCTGTGGAATTCCACTCACGACTCTTGTTTTACTTGAACATGAATCTGTTGGCTTGTTAGCATTTTTACTGACAGAGCAGAGCGGCCAGGAACTTCACGGCAGCTGGCTGCCTGCTGGGAACTGTGGTCACTGTGACAAAAGGCAGGGTTAGGGCTCCGGTCTGATGAGGCTTCGCGCCTCCTGTGGTTTGGTGAGCCTTGCTCGCTCCTGTTCCCCGGTGGTCTCAGATAGTCAGGACTTAACCAGGAGAACCAAATCTGACTTCTCAAAGCAAAGGGAGTCGGTCTGGTGTGTTGCAAAGGGTATCATTGGCCCCAACACAAAAATAAAATACTAGAAAGCCATTGAAATTTATTATGTGGAATGCTAATTAAGAGCATTACAATATACAAAATAATGGCTGTAGAAGGCAGATCAGAAAATACCCTGTACCAGATGCTGCTGTTTTCTGCGGGTTTTAAGCATATCGTATTGCTTGTGTACGTACATAGAATAATAACACACACAGAAAAAAATAAGAAAGCGGCTTAGAAACAAATGTTAACCTCTCAGGAACCTGAGCTTATAGATAATTTAAAATTTTTTTCCCTTTTTAAAAAAGAATCTGTCTAAATTTTCTATACTGAAAGTTTTTCAGACTGACAAGATCTTTTAAAAGAATCATCGTGCATTTAAAATATCAGTTGACTGGCTTTTCACCAGGCACATTCTTAGCAGGTCTGTATTTCAGAGGAGATGAAAGCCGTATTTTGGCTCACATGCCCGTGGCCGTCTGTGGTCAGTAGGGTTCCCTTCAGATGATGATTCTGGTGATGTTTTAAGAAGGGTCAGTACTGAACCCTTCTTCCCTTAATTTGTCAACAGGAATAAATAAACTTCTATAGAAAACTGATCTTTAATGTACAACAACGATTTTTTTTAAGACGTCTTTAGGAACATTTAGGAAAAGCAAATACTCTGGTGGGAGGTGTTCTGCCCAATGAGCTAAGCCCAGGAACAGTGAGAGAAAATTTACCGTGACGCAGCTGCTAAAACAGAACTAATCCGGTGGACGCGTGCGTTTAGGTTTTGTCTCGGCGACTCGGCCCGTTTCCACACTCTGCTCTCCTTTCGTAGACAGAGGATAAAAACCGGCAGTTGCAGGAGCGCCTGGAGCTGGCGGAGCAGAAGCTGCAGCAGACGCTGCGGAGGGCGGAGACGCTGCCCGAGGTGGAGGCCGAGCTGGCGCAGAGGGTGGCTGCGCTCTCCAAGGTGCTGCTCTGCGTCCCGGGGGTGGGGGGTGCGGGAGGGCCTGTTCCCGTGCTGTCCCACCGCGCCCCTGCCCCTGCTGCCCAGTCTAGGCAGGAGCGCAGACTCGGGGATCATGCTGCCTTTCTGACACGGGGGCGCTCCTGGAGTGTCGGACAGTGTTCCCGCTTCTGCGTCATTCCTCCGTTAATCTCCCTCTGTTTTGTTCCGTGTTCTGTGTGTCCCCGGGACGCTTCAGCTCCGATCACTGCTTCTCAAGAGTTCAGTCAGTCACCAGTTCAAATCCTTAGCAGGATAGTTCTTCTCAGACCTAGGAAAATCCCGTTCTCGTTTAGGAGACTCTTAAAGTCTTTATTCGGAGAAGGCACTGGCGACCCACTCCAGTGCTTTTGCCTGGAAAATCCCATGGACGGAGAAGCCTGGTGGGCTGCAGTCCATGGGGTTGCTAAGAGTCGGACACGACTGAGCGACTTCCCTTTCACTTTTCACTTTCATGCATTGGAGAAGGAAATGGCACCCCACTCCAGTGTTCTTGCCTGGAGAATCCCAGGGACGGGGGCGCCGGGTGGGCTGCCGTCTATGGGGTCACACAGAGGCGGACACGCCTGAAGCGAATCAGCAGCAGCAGCAAGTCTCTATTCACACACTTGTTGTCAGTCACAGCGGGATATGAGTGCCGCTCCCAGCTCGCCGTCCCGGGAGCCCGCGGGCAAGAGGCCGTGTCCCAGGGATGTGGCGCTGCTGGGGGCATCATCCCCACTGCCAGCCAGCCAGCTACCCCATCCTTCTGGCGGGAAAGGTGTTGCCCCACGCTGCCGGTGGGCACTGGCTGGGCACGGAGAGTCGGGCGGGCCTGTGCTGGCGCGGCTGTCGGGAGCGTTGCCCGGAGCTCAGTGAGCGGCTGCGGGGCCATCTGGTGCTCGCAGACCCTCCCAGAGCAGGGTCACCAGCAGCCGCCAGGGCCGCCCTTCTGCCTGTGATCTTCCTCTCAAGGCTTGGTTTCTCCTCTCCTTGGCATCTCTGCTGTCCGTCCCTGGTCGGCCTTGTAGTCCGACCTTTTGTCTGCCGGAAGCTCTGCCACTAAAGAGGCTAAACAGTTCGAACTTCCCTCCCAGCTTAGGAAGGTAGATCGTGTGCCTTGCGCGTCCCGCGCTTGCTGCTGCCTGCTGCCTGCTGCCCGCCCTGGCTCGCCACACACAGTCCAAGGAGGGGGCGCAGCGGCCACCGGTGCAGGGCCCAGGGCGGTGGGGAGCACGTCTCCTCTCACGAGCCGGTCACCAGCACCTTCCGTCACCCACATGTCACATGCAAAGCCACGCAGGCAGCGTGAGCAGGCATGCGGGCGTGCCCCCTGCAAACCCGGGGCCTGTGGTCCGCGTAGAGCATGGCCCACTTGCCGCCCCTGTGGTCACAGCCTGCGTACCTGACCCTGTTCTTGGCCGACAGGCGGAAGAGAGACACGGCAACATCGAGGAGAGGCTACGGCAGATGGAGGCCCAGCTGGAGGAGAAGAACCAGGAGCTGCAGCGGGTGCGTGTGTGCCGGGGAGGCCGCGTCTGGGCCAGCACCACCTTTCTCTGCCATCGAGTGTGTGTGTGTGTGGCCCTGTCTGCTGACCCGGGCACCTGCCTCCTTAGGAGCAGGGCAGAGGTGGTCGCCCATAGGCGGTGGGCAGGGGCCAGGGGACCCCCACATCCAAGGAGGCTGCTTGTTGCTCTGAGCAGCCAGTTGGGGGAGCTGCTCAGGGTACAGGTGGCCTTTAGAGTGCCCCTCAAACAAACCTGAGGTGGTGCCAGTCCGAGGCCCATGAAGCGGAAGGCACGGCGCCCGGGTGTGCATCCTGCTTGCCTCGGAGGAGGCGCTGGAGTCCCCCATGCCAGACTGCTGGTCCAGCACATGTGTAGGATGGCTGCTCCTGGACAGGAGGAGAACCGCGGCTGCGCTGCGGCAGAAGGCGCGTCAGGAAAGGGCAATGGGGAGGCGCGCATCCCCGAGTCCTGAGAGAGATTTCCTGGAGTGGCTGGCCACACGGCGATGTGGACCGTCCGGGAGACGGAGGGGCCTCCCAGGTCCAGCCTCAGACGTCGGTACTGTCCCCACCACGCCTGTGTCCTTGGGCCTGGACTGCAGAGCCTCACATGCGGGTTCCCAGGGGCAGCGATTCTGACTCCCATCATGAGACCTGCGGTGAGGCGCCTTCCTCGCTTTGGCAGAGAGCTCAACATCTTTCTTTTTTGCTTTAAACGTCTCTGTTTTGCTGTAAAAATATTTGAATACTGATGTCTTAATGTGGAATCTGTGACAGGTTTTATTTTCTTGGGCTCAAAAATCACTGCAGATGGTGACTGCAGCCATGAGATTAAAAAATCCTTGCTCCTTGGAAAGCTATGACAAACCTAGACAGCATATTAAAAAGTAGCGACATCACTTTGCCGACAAGGGTCCATGTAGTCAAAGCTGTCGTTTTTTTCCAGTAGTCACACATAGATGTGAGAGTTGGACCATGAAGAAGGCTGAACGCTGAAGAAATGATGCTTTTGAATTGTGTTGCTAGAGAAGGTTCTGTTTTAACAGAAAATGATCTGTTTTTTTTCATGTTTTATGATGGAAACTTGAAACATGCCCACAGTGGAAGGAGCAGTGTGGTGGAGACCCGCGACCCATCAGTTAGCCCCAGCAGTGTCCGGCATGGGGCCACGCTCGATATGCCATTCTTTTGTCTTCTCTCCATTTTTTTTATACAGTAGATCCTAAAACAGCTTTTTAAACCATGAAATTGATGTTCATTATATAAAACACAGGCTTGCCCACTTTATTTTTACATTGAAAAATTGCTTGAGATAATTACTTCTAGTTTTTTAATATGAATTATCATATTGGAAAGGACCCTGATGCTGGGAAAGATTGAAGGCAGAAAGAGAGTGGATGACAGAGGATGAGATGGTTGGATGGCATCACCAACTCAATGGACATGAGTCTGAGCAAGTTCTGGGAGTTGGTGATGGGCAGGGGAGCCTGGCGTGCTGCAGTCCGTGGGGTCGCACAGTCAGACACAGCTGAGCAACTGAACTGAATATGAATTGTCATTGGAAGAAACGCTGTGACCAATCTAGACAGCATATTAAACAGCAGAGACATGACTCGGCCATCAAAGGTCCGTCTAGTCAAAGCTTTGGTTTTTCCAGTGGTCATGTATGGATGTGAGAGCTGGACCATAAAGAAGGCTCAGTGCCGAAGAATTGATGCTTTTGACCTGAGGTGTTGGAGAAGACTCTTGAGAGTCCCCTGGACTTCATGGAGATCAAACCAGTCAATCCTAAAGGAAATCAGTCCTGAATATTCGTTGGAAGGACCGATGCTAAAGCTGAAGCTCCAGTACTTTTTCCAATACGTGATGCGAAGAACTGACGCATTGGAGAAGACCCTGATGCTGGGAAAGACTGAGGGCAGGAGGAGAAGGGACGACAGAGGACAGTCGGATGGATGGCTTCACCGACCCGGTGGGTGTGAGTTGGAACAGACTCCAGGAAGCAGTGAAGGGCAGGGAAGCCTGGCGTGCTGCAGTCCATGGGGTCACAGCGAGTTGGACACGACTGAGCAGCTGGACAACCGCGCTTGTTACAAAGAACTCAGTGATGTGGATGTAAAGAAGCACGTGAAAGCCTGTGTCCACTAGCTTTTTTCCCAAAATGAATTTTCTCACCTTTTGCTTTATGAGTTGAATCCATTTCACCCCCTTAATGCAGATGCAGGCTTCTGTTTATACGTTGGGGAATTCTTCCACCAACATGTGTGTAAGCCGACCCGCTTTAAAGTCTGCTTGTTTCTGAGTGTAGATCTGCTTGCTCCCCGAGCCCCTCCGACAGGTAATAGCCGCTGGCAGTAAGGTCCTCCAGGTGCTCTGCCAAAGAGAAGCGTTGGGAGTGACCTTTGACCAGTGAAGTCCCTGCCTCCCTCTGCACCTGCCGTCTGCTCTGGTGATGCTCAAGAGCCCCCCAGAGGTGGCCGTGGGAGGGACCGCCTCGGGAGCCAGGACACAGGCCGCTCACGTTGTGGCTCCCCGGTGCTTTTAAAATAATGACCGTACTTGTTTTTGAAGTTGACGAGTTTTTGTTTTTCCTTTTTTAGGCAAGACAGAGAGAAAAAATGAATGAAGAACACAACAAACGCTTATCAGACACTGTGGATAAGCTTCTGTCTGAATCAAATGAGAGGCTTCAGCTTCATCTGAAGGAGAGAATGGCTGCTCTGGAGGATAAGGTGAGCCGGCCCGCAGCGGCTTTACCAAGAGGCGTCTGACCCCGCCCAGCCCGGTTGGGTGGGGGCGGGGGTGGAGGGGGGCCGCAGGGAATCTCCAGGAGAGGAGTTGGAAAACTGTTCGCATAGAGGGCCCCACAGTAAATAGTGTCTTTACTGGCACGAATAATCGAGTAGTGGCATGTCATGCTCCTCAGTAAGCGTGACAGCATCCACAGGCAGTGTGTAAGGAACAGACATAGCCGTGTGCCCGCAGCCGTTGCGAAAGCCTCAGTGAGCCGGATCCACTGATGGCCCCGGCTTACAGCCGCCGTGCTAGAACTTTCTTCTAGGTCCACCCTCACCCCTTCCTTTCTTTCTTAGAAATTTATTTCTGGGCCTTTCCTGGTGGTCCAGTGGTTGAGAGTCTGCCTTGCAAGCTCAGGGACGCAGTTTCGATCCCTGGTTGGGGAGCTAAGATCCTGCGTGTGGCGGGGCAACCACGACAGAGGAGCCCTGCGTGGATGGTGCAGCTGAGCCCCGACGCAGCCGATCAATGAGTTCAGTTCAGTAACTTTTATATAATGTGGTAGAGAACATTGAATCAGCTAAAAGCAAGCATTCTCATAATCCAACTCCAGCCTTCTCTCTTTTCATTTGCTTTGGAAAATGTCTGAGAACCGCTGTCAGAGCAGCTAAGTGGGCAACACTCCGGTTCAGGTTCAGTGAAAACCTGTCCCGGCTGCACCAGCGCCCTGAAGACGAGGCGCAGAACCTTCCCCGGGGTCGGTGCTTGGGCGGCGCTTGTCTGAGAGAGACCAGTGGTCACTCTAAGTTCTGCGGCACGTTTTCCCCCCACAAAACCCAAGATGATGCTCACACTTCACTAGGGTCCACGCAGGGAAGGCCCCTCACTTCGCCCTGACCTGTGAGCCAGCCCTGAGGTGGGCATGGTTTTGTCTCGGGTGTGAATTTTGCATGTGAAACCTGCACCAATTTCCTGCATGACCACTGAAATACAAAAGCTGAAAGCAAGTTTAAAGCAGTTTCACTTACCCCAACGAGCTGGCCTCCTTGTATCTAGAAGATCAGTCGGGGAAGGAGAAGATTGTCTGTGTACAAGTCAGTGCTAAGAGTTGTCATCTGGCCTCGAGCCAGCACTTCACGCTGGGCGTGAGCCTGCCACTCATCCCGAGGGGCTTTATGCCTTCAGACAGAAGTGTAGCTGTCCCGCAGTCCACGCAGCATCTGTAAGAACTGACACTCAAGCACTCTTTTCTCTTTTTCAGAATTCTCTTCTGCGGGAAGTTGAAAATGCGAAAAAGCAGTTAGAAGAAATGCAAAATGACAAGGTACTTACATGTCTGAATCATTCAGAAATTTGTGAAGAGCCGATTGAGCTGGAATCCATCTGAATTACTGCCGATGCTCCGCGGAGGGCGAGTCACGTTTTCTTTACAGCTCGCCCACTGCTGCACCGTGCACCGCGTTTCTGGCTGTGAACATCAAATGTGTTTGCATCATAGGTGGATTTTAGAGTGTGTGGCCGTCCTCTGTGGTTCAGAATTCTGAGTAGTCCTTTCCAGGTTCACTCGAAAGCTGAGGCAAAGCACGAGGCTTTCACATGGACCGTGCAGTCCGTCAGAAAGATAATACGAGCCACATACACAGTCTAAAATTTCCTAAAAACGAACAGGCTACTTTACGTTCTGTTTTTCACTGTGAGTCTTGAGATCTGCCGTGCGATTTCCACATCGAGCTTTGCAGCGGCCTGTCTCATGCGCTCCGTGGCTGCATGAGGCGTGTGACTGCCGTGGCTGGCGGCACGGAGCTGCCGGGTTGAGTTGAGTGACTCGGAGACTTGACCCGTGTGACTTGTTTGACCCTGTGAGGAAGTGAAGCAGGGTGCAGAGCAATGAGTGTGAGGAATGCCCGGGAGTGAGTGTGAGCTCTGTGGAGATGGTTTAGAGCAATGAGAGGCGCGAAGGCAACAGAGTAAGTCCTGCCCTCCCCCAGCCCCCGCCCCAAGTCCAGCTTCTCTCTGCAGACGTCACCGCTGGTAATGGCTTGCCTTATTTCCTCCAGAAGCTTTCCTACACCTGAGATGGAACACTTCTTCATTATGGTTTATAAGGGGTAATGCTGTTCTGAGTGTTCATATTTGCTATGGGAATCTTGGAGAACATTTTGTCAGAATTAAAGTGTTTGGAGTTGATGCCTACTAACGTCGCCAGTCACGCACATTTTGGTGCAAGTCATTTTACATGCGGAAGGCAGGCAGTACAGGCTCTGTCATTTGCTGTTTCGTAGGACCAGCTGATCCTAAACCTGGAAACCCTGAGAGCGGAACTGGAGCAGACGAGGCTGCGAGGGGCTCCCCTCCACCACGGGTAGGGCACCGCTGGGCAGCTCCCCTCCGCGCTGTTGAGTGTGGCAAGGGCCTGTCGGTATGTGGACAGTATGACTGGGTGTCGCTCATGGTCACGCCTCAAGGAGCCTGTAGCTTCGTGGCCAGCGAGAGGGAAGAGACAAGCATCATTCCTTAGGGCCAGCGAGAGGGAAGAGACAAGCATCATTCCTTAGGGTCGAACTTGGTATCACGGAGTGGTGGTCACAGGATTGACAAAACTCAAAACCGCAGGCGGAGGTTTGGAAGTGGGGGGCCGACCAGTTGCTATTTGGGTATATTCATTTGAGGGACTGACAGACTGTGACACTGATGTTTCTGAAGAGTCGCAGAAGGTTAACGACCTGTCGTCTTTTTTACGAGGATGGAGACTGAGGCGTGACTTGCCGTTGGCTGCAGTGGGAGGAATCACCCGGCTTGGGAATGAGGCGAGCAGATTACTGAGCTTCCTGATTTTTCCTTGCTCTTTGTTACAGGGGCAGTAATTCTTACTAAGTATTTAGATTTTTCTTTGTCTTCTTCATGGAAAACGGTCACAAGTGAGAGTTAAACTTTAGCAAAGGTTATTAAAGTGCTTAACTGGAGACATTCATTCATCTGTAGGAAATCGACTCTTGCTTGAATCCTGCTTTAGGAGACTGTTTGGAGCCCGCGTGCATATTTCTGCATTTGTCTGCTTAGGGGATCCTCGAGGTCCAGGGCCCCCCGCCCAGCCTTCTTCTAGAGAAAAGGGTATCATTGTAGACAAAGGCAGAGCCAGAAGCTGGCCCTGTGTCCAAAACCATGGCGGGTGAAGTTCAAGGGGAGCACGTGCCCTGTGGGACGGATGGGGGACATGGCCGGCCTTGCCCGCAGAGCTCCGCAGGGTGAGG